>JANAVB010003200.1:2803106-2893106 GCA_029216955.1 Iris pallida
ATTATTGCATTATGCAGTAGCATCCCGAACTAATCCCGCTCGCTCCCACACCAGCCGCCCCAAAACCCCCCAAGCCCAGCCTCATCCTACCGCACTAGCATGCCCAAACCAAGCCGAGCCCGTTAACACCCCACCCTTTTCAAACCAACGAGCCTTCTCTGTAAACAGAGATAACAGGTGATTTCCAAACCAAGATTGAACGTGGTTTAAATCATACTTTGACAAAAATCCTTCCTATTAACCACCTTCATATTCTCTTTCGATGATCGAATCCTACTCCAAATAGAAGCCGATATAAATTGGAATTGGCATTTAAAACAACGCCAAAAACCTATACACCTTGAGGATCGGGGACGCAAGGAAGAACCTGGCCGTCCATCCAGAGTTCTTCGCCATGCTTCCCCAGCAGAGAACCAGCGCCCCGCCTCCGTCGACACGCGCACGTCTCTGCAGGTGATCTTCGGCCGGCCAAACTGCGACAGTCCGTACGGATAGTGCGCACAAGTGCAGAGCAAAGGCAGCAGCAAGGCAACTTCATGGTACGATTTCTTCGGCCATGTTTACTCATTTTACGATCTGTAAAGCATTTTAGAAAGCCTACTAGACCCTCTTCAAACCCCTTCAGGTGGATTTTATTCTATGACAGTGGAAACCCCAGAAAAATCGACACGAACCCGAGAGATCGAATTGAACCCAAAAAATAATATGGCACAAGATAAGATATCTGCTCTGCTGCTGCCTGAAAAAAAAGTCACTATCATCCTGAAGACGAATTGAACCCAAGAGATCAATATGGCACAAGATAAGATATTGTCAAAGGAGGACAATTGAATTCAAAATGCAAGAAGAGTTGTCATGGTAATCAAAAGATCAGAATTTTCCTAAAATGTGATTGAGTAACTCTTTTCATATCCTATATCCTAGTCGCAGGCTCGTAATTAGTACTCTAAGTCGAGCACGTTACGAGATCGTATTAATTGCGACTCTGACCTGCATGGATCACCACAAAAACGTGTCACGACCCGTACCCTGATTAGGGGCACGAGTACGTGGTTACGTCCAGCCTATGCCGCAGCATCGGCGGTAGAACGCTGTCTAGGTCATCTATAAATACTACAACTAAACAGATAAATGTACCTGTACAGTATATACACTCCGAATGGAGGTGACATAGCAATACAGTCTCAATCACAAATGTAAAACTAAGGTAGATAGTATGGAAAGGAAAATACGAATGATGAGAACAGGAAATAAGTCCAAGATCCACACAAGTCCAGAGCTATACACAAACAACCCAGAGAATCACATAATATATAAAAACTACTACAGTCTAAAAAGTACTAGTTGGCTCGTAGGCCAGGCAAACCTAACTAAGCTACACTACTCAGGGTGAGCAAAGTCTAGTGGCTCTACTAAAAAACCACAGCCCGGGTCTACTCCATCAGACTCGACCCCATAATAGGTCAAGCAATCTGCCTCAGAATCATCTGTAATATGTCAACGGTATCATGTCAGGAAAATGAGCAAGTACAAACACGAACAGCAGTTCCATATGAATTGACAAATTCTATAAGAGACAGTGTAATTAAATACAAGACAAAGATATGTAAAATACAGGGTAAAATCAGCAGGAAATATATAATAGATGTGAGTACTGAATAGGACGACAATATATTTGTAGGATTGCTTAGGAACTATTCGGAAGCCGAGTTACAACCCTTAAACCAAACAAGGACCGGGGTTGTAACCCTTCTCCCGAACAGAACTTAGCCTCCTAGGATAAATAAATATAAAAATGTGACTTGAATTATTAGATCGCTATGTGATCGGCTAGGGAATCATGGTAGGGTTATCCACTTGGCCTGACAATCACATAAAAATCTGAAAGGGTCATGCCGGCCAACCTGGATAACATAGACATGTGGTATCTGCTACACCCTACGTGAAGTGAGGGTGGCGCTAGCAAAATAGTGACATGGAGGCTTTGATCACATAACCCCTAATAATTCCCCATCCTCGAATAGTATCATGGATCCGGACTTGGCACGTCATGACATGGATTCAAAAGCAGGTAATTAGCCCACTCCCAAATCAATGTCTATATAAGTACATGAAACATGGATATCATACACCAATATACCAAGGAAAATCTGGGAATAACATCTCATGATAGGATCCGACGTATACTAGTCCGTGAACTATCGTGTCGAGAATCAAGTAAGACACTACAACTGAATCGGATATAGTAGATATCAAGACAATAAAAACTATCAGTGAATGTACTCGTCTGTGGTCCTGAGCTGATAAGGTGAACAGACGCTCAGAGTAAATCACAGACCTAAAATGAGATACTATCAGTTAAACATGGTTTTATACTGAAAAAGGAAACTATTTAAGTCATGAATGCAAGTCTAAGTCAAAACTAGGTCAATCTAGGTCAAAATGAGTTGTACTAGGTCAAACTAGATCATACTGGGTCATACTGGTTCGTACTAGGTCATACCAGGTCACGGGGAGTCAATCCAAGTCAAACTAGGTCAAACGAGGTCAAAGGTTGACTTACAGTTGACTTTTGGTCAACTGGTCAACTCTGGTCAACTCTAGTCAACTCTAGTCAACCCTGGGTCAACCCTAGGTCAAACTAGTCAAATGTTGACTAACTATTGACTTTCAGTCAACTGGTCAACTCTGGTTTGGTTTCGGTCAATTCTAGTCACTTATAGGCTAAGTTTGACTTTCGGTTGACTTTTGTTGATTTTTGATCAAAATGGTCAACCGAGGTCAAAACTAGTCTGAGGACACTAATCCTAACCATTAGCAACCAAGAGAACCTAATTCTAACTATATCTTAGAAGTTAAACTCAATATCTTAACTATACCCTATTACCTATATTTACCCTTACCAAGGTAATCCTGAAACCTTGCCCATTACAAAGAAAATCCCGCTAATACTCAAGATACTAGCCTAGGCTCCTTAGGGTAGCTAGATACTATCCTATCTAGGGTTTACCAACCAAGAAATCTAGGGTTCTTGGGCATAAAAACTATTTTTTCTAATATGTTACTCTCCTACACATTACCTTAAGGTAATATTGAGATATCAAGATACCACATCTAACATAACTCATTCTTCTAAACCACACTCACTCTCCCTCACAAACATCATCTATCTAACCCCCATCTAACTTCGAATGATACTTCTAAAATAACTTCTCAAAAACTAACTCAAACATCTACCACTACCCTCAAGATAACATAACATGACATACTTTCTAACATTGACAAACCTTATTTCTTCCACTATAAACACTACCCTACTAACCGCCTAACACACTAAAAACACTCTCTAACTTAGGGTTTTCGTAGTACTAAATGTGGTTGATAAGTGTGGGTAGGTATTTGGGGCTAAGGTGGGTCAAAATGGGATGTTTCGAGACCACAAAAACCCCAAAAAAACCATCCTGCACTGCTTCTGCTTACTGCTTTTTTCTGCTTACTGCTTACTGCTTACTGCTTCTTCCTGCTTCTTTCCTGCTCATTCTCTCACTCTCTAACCATCTAACCACACACACAAACACATATACCAAATTCACCACCCTTCTCTTCTAACACACCTACACACATCTATATACAAACACACTACCACTCAATCAAAACACAAATCACTCAACAAACTACACTAGTCTCAAGTCAAATAGGATGGCATAATCCTCCCAACTCTCTCACATTCACAACACACATACTACACTACCATCTATACAACATCAAACACACACTAGCACATATCCTCTATCAATCTCACTTCTCTCCACTAACCACACACATCCTTATCTCATTCAAACACACACACTATACTAACATATATTACATAACAATAATATATATATATATATATATATATATATATATATATACACATATATGTACTATATCATACATATTCTTGACAATCTATGATACCTACATTCACATGATATCTATACTAGGCTCATAGGTTACACAAAATGCCTACGTCGTATAGTCACTCTTCTACTTAAAATCAATACTGTACCAATTGGGCCTTCACAAAATTTTAGAATTAAAGTATGTTATAGCTCTTCGTGTTATCTTTCCGAAACTTCAAACGTATCGCATTTTCGTGTTCGGAAGCTCCCGGAATCGCGAAAACATCGAAACACGTTCATCTTTCGTACAGCTGACACTCAAACAATTCTACAGATAGTTATAGAACGAATTTGGCTTGTTAAAATATATATTTAGAAAGCTAACTTCGATACGCTTCTTTTAAAAAAAACGGAAGGTTAATTGGAGTTATGAGCTAAAAGTTATGACATTTCTAAGTTGCTCTAGCTACTAAAAACGTGGATAAAAATTATGACGAATTTGGGTTGTTTGGACAAAAAACACATGTAGGCCAAAATACTTGGATACCAACATAGCTATCTAAATAAAACATATTCTAACCATCCTAAATAAGATCAATCCACTCTCTAAAAATATAAATCTGAGATTAAAACACTAATTAATCATTCCTACAATATATATATATGCATACAAGTGTCCAAAATATGGGTTTTTTCCACTAGGACACAACCACAACACAAAGGACACTCCTATGACCTCCAAATGGACACGAAATGGACACAAATGGAGATACAACCATGGGGGTCATTCTTATGGGTTCAAAAATATTCCTATATGCATGTAGGGATGGATTAGAGAAGAGATTATACCTTTCGGGAGAGAGTTTCAAAGGAAAAAGCCTTCCGACTCGACACCGACACGTAGAGATTCCAAAAGGACACGAACGAGCTCCGAATCCTCCCAAACTTGGATAGCACCCTCTAACTATGGAGTAGAGGAGAAGAGAAGAAGATTTGGTGGAAGAAATGGTGGATTTGGAGATAAAATCAATGGAGTTGTTCTCTAGAAATTTGGGGAAGAACAAGAGAGAGAAAATGGATGGATAAAATGAAATGGAAGAGATGGTGACTCACTCCTTATCCCCCCCATAGGTGGCTGCCCAAAAAGTGTGAGGTGTCCCCATTTCGAATGTCCAAAATGCCCTCCACTAATCTATTTGATTTAAATTAGGAATGGATTAAAGGTTGAGGTCAAATTAGTCTAGTTTTAAGTCTCTAATTAAACTAAACATATCCATAAATAATTAGTCTAACTACTAACTAAAATTAATATCATGTGGACTAAAATTAATATCATATGGTCCATGTCTAACTAGTGTGTGGGTCCCAAAAGCATCAAAAGGTGCGTATCGGCTTCGTGGACATGTGGGCTTTGACGGAATTCAAATTGGTCGTGTGTGCGCGATGAATTTAATACGTATCCGTCAAAATTTATCGTATCGACCTCTGTGCAAACTCTCCAATTACTTTGTGAATGCTCGTCAGATCGAGACGAAACTTACGCCAACAGGACCGTATCGTTTTTTTGGTCCTGTATGCCAAGTTTGGTCCGTTTCTGAGACAGTTGATTGGATCGCCGTTTCGCGGGCCCCATGATCCGATTCAACGAACGATTTTATGCACGATCCACTAGAATCTACAATTGGACATACCTGGGTTCGTATCATCAAAACGAATTCGTAGACGTATAGTTTGATGACTTTAGAGACCATTGACTCTGGCACACTTTTTGGTACAAAGCAGGTCCAACGGCGGACACCGTTTTGACCCAAAATTATTGTTTTGGCCCCTGTGTCCAGAATTGGACGTAAGTGTAGGAACGAAATAGTAAAGCGTAATAATCTAGAGGGGGGGGGGGGTGAATAGAGTTGGCAGCAGAATAATGCTAATTAAAAAATGTTAGCAGCACAATCACAGAATATTAATCACAAATAAAATAAAGTAAAGACAGAGTTAAGAGAGCAAACGCAAAGACAGCGATGTATACTGGTTTTCCTCTATTGAGGACTAATCCAACCGAACTCTGGCCGAACTCTGGCTGAGTTCTGTCAGGGTTTAGTTAGGGTTTTAAAAAGCTTTTTGGTGATTTTTGAAAACCTTTTTGAAAACCTTTTTGTAAACCTTTTGAGAGGTCATTTTAAAAATATTTTGAACTCATTTAAGGGTAGCCTATTTGCCAGTACGACTCGGTGTACAACATATTCCTATACTCAAATAAAATGAAAAATACATTGCATAAGGAATTACAGACTCGAGTAGGCAAACAGATCTTCGGTCTTGAATTCAGTGAATAGCCATTCTTGATCATGTCCAAGAGTCCGAGATGTCCCGACTAGCTTTGTATATCCAGACAGAGTTTGATCAATTATTAAAATCAGGTTGACCATATGACCAATGGGCCAACAATCTCTCCCATTTTGATAATTGACAAACTATGAATGATATAACATTAAGCTTGTTCAAAATATCAAAAAGTAGAATTGTTCATATCCTGTATTATCTTAAAAAAAATGTTAGATCTTTTAATTTTTCTCCCCCTTTGTCACTTAGCAAAATAATTGCAAAAGATAAAGCTCCCCCGCAATCAATGCATAAGTAACAAATAGTGAGAAAACACATATAAAAGAAATAAGGCAGAAAATAAAATAGAAATATCACAGACATGTATTGTCAAAAAAAATCATCACAATCATGTAATTTCACAGGCAGTTATAAAGAATGAAGCAATATAAGAGATAGTGCTATCATAAACTGAAACTGAAACATAGTGCTGAAATAAACTGGAATGCCGTAAACTGAGGCAAAATAAACATGTCCATGAAAATAACAGAGTACTGAAGCAAACTAGAAAGTGCTAATAATAATAAAAAAGTACTGATAATAACTTGGAATGTCGGAGCATTTCCAAGTGCATAATAAAATATCACTCAAAATCATATAGTCACATCTCCTCATCATCCTCATCATCATCATCAGCTCGACCAGCATATCCTGAAGGACCAGCTCCAGAGGTACCAGCGCCAGAAGGATGAGGAGGGGCGCCAGCATAGAACTCACCAACAAAGTCACGAGGTGGACGGTACCAATCATAGGCGTTACCCGGGCTGGAAGTAGGCATAAATAGCCTCATCCTCACAGCGGTAACCAGAGAAAGCTGGATCTCTAGGGATGGAACCGGCTGAATGACCAGTCTGGGCGAAACGAAGATCAGCTAAGGAATTTACAAGCGCCTGATAACGGGTGACGTCGCATAACTCACGTTCGCAAGCCATATCCGTCATCGAAACGTACAA
Organism: Iris pallida; assembly: GCA_029216955.1. Classification (NCBI taxonomy): domain Eukaryota; kingdom Viridiplantae; phylum Streptophyta; class Magnoliopsida; order Asparagales; family Iridaceae; genus Iris; species Iris pallida. The sequence continues at coordinate 2,810,323 of JANAVB010003200.1, forward strand.
AGCAGATAAATACTGATGTATGCCCTCAAATGTCATAGCATACTGATGAGGTGGTGGAGGAGGTGCAGTAGGAGGAGCAGGAGGAGGAGCTGAAACAGTCATGCTACGACGAGATAACTGAAGAAGCTTGGGCTCAGGGTCCTGAGTACAAGTCGACAGATCGATATCGAAGCGCTGAAAGATGCGTGGGAGAATCATCGCGTAAGAGAGATTTCTATCTCTTGCACGACAACGACCCATCATCTGAATCATGGTCTTAGGGGCAGAAAATGGAATCCCCTTAAGAATGTGGTACATGGCGGACAGCTCAAGAGAAGTCACATCATCCTTTGAAGTAAATTTTGGAAGTAGAGTGGAATAGATGATGCGATGCAATTCATAGTTAAACAAGTTCAGGTTGTTAGCCTTGAAATTTCCAGAGCGTACTCTATCAGGTGCACAGAGTTCCGCTTTGAAACTGGCAAGTGTCGTGCCTTCGGGGAAATCAAATTCAGTGATGTCAACTAGCGGTTCACCTTCGTTAGGGATACCAAGGATCTCCGCTAAGAGGTCATCATCGAAATTGATATCAATACCTCCAACACGAGTGCTCACATCAAAAGTGTTTAATATGAGATTGCAATAGAATAATCTAATGGCATTAGTTGCTACAGGGAAGCAGAGTTTAACAAAAAGATGTAATCCTAATGCCTCAAAGAAATGACGATGATCAGGAAATACAGTCCATTTGACTGGAGCGCCTGTGCATATGGGTCTCATGGAGAAGTCTCCATACCACAGTAGGGCTTGGTCTAGGGTTTGAAAGAAAAACCCGTCGAACGCGCCGTCGCTCGTTTGGACCGACGAGAAGAGGGAATCCGTATGCAGATGCGAAGATGACCTTCCTCACTGGGGGTCGTCTTCTTCCTCTTTGAAGGATTGAATTTGGGTGCCATTTGTGCAAATAGAAGTAAATATGCACTAATTAAAAAGTGGACAAAGATGGAGTTATACCTCCCGAAATCAAAGTATGTCGAAGAGAACGACGAACTCTGCACGAATCCAAATTTTGGATTGATTTCACCACTTGGATTGGAAGAAAGAGGGTGGTGAAGAACTAGGGTTTGGGCTCCTTCGCGGCTGCTGCTGCTGTTATGATGTAGTTTGGAAGCAATGAAGAAGAAAGGCTTCTCGGGTTCTGTATATATAACCTGACACCCTCAACCGAACTCGGGCCGAATTCGGTCAGAGCTCTGGCCGAATTCGCCTAGGGTTCTTTATAGTTGATTTTTGCCATTCTTTTTATTGTCTCATTTCAAATATTTAATTCAAAGATTAGTCATTTCAACTTCAATTAACATAATTAATATTATTTTATAGATTAAATATCGTTACACAGCGACTATTTCAGATTAGCTGTAGGAGTACTGTCCCAGCTGGCGGAGGTTCACCGGGGAACTTTTAAGTACCGTTTCGCTTCAACCGTAGTTGTGGTGACAGACAGACTCTTTATTGGCTTGTCTCTAACACAGTTTTTGCGTAATGATATATAATCATAAAAAAAATTAATTAATATTATTGACGTCCAAAATTCCTAATTCTCGACGTAAATAATTGAAACGATCTTCCGCTAGAGGTTTAGTGAAGATGTCAGCTAGTTGATTTTCAGTATCTATGTACACAAGGTTTATATCTCCATTTTGATGATGATCTCTAAGAAAGTGATGTCGAATCTCGATATGTTTAGTACGAGAGTGACATACTGGATTCTTAGTCAAATTAATAGTGCTCGTGTTATCACAGAAAATCGAAATATGTGTGTAAAATAAATCATAGTCTTCTAGGGTTTGTTTCATCCACAAAATCTGAACACAACAACGTCCTGCGGCGATGTACTCAGCCTCTGTTGTTGATGAGGCTACATAATTTTGCTTTTTACTAAACCATGAGACTAAAGCCTTGCCTAAGAAATGACATGTGCCACTGGTACTTTTTCTATCAACTTTGCATCCAGCAAAATCTGCATCTGAATAACCAATAAGGTCAAAGGACTTAGTTTTGGGATACCACAAGCCAACAGAAGAAGTGCCCTTAAGGTATCGAAAGATACGCTTAACTGCGGACAGATGTGATTCCTTTGGGTTAGCTTGAAAACGTGCACACAGGCAAACACTAAACATTATATCTGGATGACTAGCAGTTAAATAAAGTAAACTACCAATCATATCTCGATACTTACGTGTGTCGACTGGCTTGCCTTGTTCATCTGAATCAAGCTTTTTTGAAGTTGCCATTGGAGTGCCAATAGGTTTGACATTGTCCAGATTAAACTTCTTTAGCAAGTCTTTTGTGTACTTGGCTTGATTTATAAATATCTCATTATCAGTTTGTTTGATTTACAATCCGAGAAAGAATTTCAGCTCTCCCATCATGCTCATCTTAAACTCATTCTGCATACATTTAGAAAATTCTTGACACAGAGATTCATCAGTAGATCCAAATATAATATCATCAACATAGATTTGAATTAAAAGAAGTTTGCCATTAAAAGACTTAATAAACAGTATAGTGTCAACATTGCCTTTTGAAAAACTGTTGTCAAGTAGAAAAGAGCTTATACGATCATACCAAGCATGAGGGGCTTGTTTCAAACCGTATAAAGCTTTCTTCAACTTGAAAACATGATCAGGGTTTTTGAAATCCGTGAAACCTGGAGGTTGTGCTACAAAAACTTCTTCTTTTATAAAACTATTTAAAAAAGCACTCTTGACATCCATTTGAAATAGTTTGAAATCATGAAAACATACAAATGCACATAACATGCGAATGGATTCTAATCTCGCAACTGGGACATAAGTCTCATCGTAGTCGATACCTTCTTCTTGATTGTATCCTTGAGCTACGAGTCGAGCCTTATTACGAGTCACTAAACCATCCTCATTTAGTTTATTTCGGAATACCCAACGGGTGCCAATGACCGGACGATCAATAGGCTTGGGAACAAGTTCCCAAACTTGATTCCGTTCAAATTAGTTTAATTCCTCTTGCATAGAATCTATCCAAAAACTATCACTACGTGCTTCATCAATGAATTTAGGTTCTAGCTGTGAAATAAATGCAACACTAGAAACAATATCTCTACTGGATGTACGAGTACTTACTCCTTTGGTAATGTCACTAATTACCAAATCCTTTGGATGATCAGCTGTAAATTTTAATCTTTTCGGCAGACTCTGAAGGTAGCTGGTTCCTGGATATTCTCTAGGAGGATCAGCTAGTGCCGAGCTTGGTTGAGAATCAGCTGTTGTTGAGCTTGGTACAGTTGGATCTTCGTCATTGTCATCGATCGTCATCTAATTTAGTTTATCAAAAGTGACGTTGATTGACTCTTCGATGATCATGGTTCGTTTGTTGAAGACTCTGTATCCTTTGCTCTTGGCCACATAACCTAAAAATATACCTTCATCGGCCTTTTCGTCAAATTTTCCCAAATTGTCTTTTGTATTAAGAATAAAACATTTACAACCAAATATTCTAAAATATGAAATAGATGAAATTCTATCAAACCATAACTCAAATGGAGTCTTCTTCGATTTGGGTCGAATTAGAACTATATTGAGAACAAAGCAAGCTGTATTGACAGCTTCAGCCCAGAAATATTTGGGTAGACTAAACTGGTTTAACATCACTCTGGCCATTTCGGATAGAGTTCTGTTCTTACGTTCCACAACTCCATTTTGTTGTGGAGTCCTAGGACAGGAGAACTCGTGTACAAAATCGTGTGTGTCACAAAATTGCTCAAAATCAGCATTCTTGAATTCGCCTCCATGATCGCTTCTGATTCGAGTGATCATGTAACCTTTTTCATTCTGAACTTTCTTACAAAAGGCGACAAATTCGGATAATGCATCATTCTTGCGTGTCAAGAAGTATACCCACGTGTATCTAGAGAAATCATCTACAATTACGAAAGCATAAAGCTTACCTCCGAGGCTAGCAACTCTGCTAGGACCAAATAAGTCCATATGAAGCAATTGTAGAGGTCTAGTAGTACATACTGTGTTTACTGACTTGAATGTGGATCTGGTAGCTTTGTTCTTTTCACATTGGCTGTATACCGAATCCTTCTTGAATGTAATATCCGGTAAATCGCGTACTAGCTTCTTTGTGGATAATCTTGATATTGTGTCCATATTTGCGTGACCGAGTCTAATATGCCACAGATGACTCTCATCGCTTTTAGCCATTAAGCATCTACCTGAAATGTTAGTTTCTTCCAACAAATAGAAAACATATATGTTGTCTTCCCTGATACCTTCAAAGATAGTACTACCAGTTGAGCTATCAACTATAGTACATTTGTCTTTGCCAAAATTGATGCCATAACCATGATCAGCTAGATGACTTACGCTGAGTAGATTATATTTCAACTCGGTAACCAGACAGACATCTTTAATAACATGATAGGAAGACTTACCAACATCACCGATACCAATAATATACCCTTTCAAGTTATTACCGAAGGAGACATAGCCTTCCTTCTTTTTCTTCGACAGTGTTGCGAATAGGGTAGCGTCACCAATCATATGCCGTGAGCAACCGCTGTCGAGGATCCATTTGCTTCTAGCATGTGAAGGATGTTCCACCTACAAAATAGTTTGCAGATAAAACTTTTGGTATCCATTTCTTGTAGGGTTCTGAAATGTTAGCCTTTGGTATCTAAGAATAAATATTTAAATCAACAAGCTTTCTGATTCTACATGCAGATAAAATATGACCAATGAGGCCACAATAATGACATTTTGCATGTCGAGTGTTGAAAGCTGAGTGGTGTGCATGGTTGGTAGGTTTAGGTTTTCTAGTCTAGAAGAAAGCATGCCTATAATCCTGTTTGAGCTTAACCTTTTGAAGTAAAGGTTTGATAGGGTTAGGTCTGACAGTGTTTGGCTTGGAAATGTTCCGATTTTTCGGTAAGTGACACGTGTTAGGATAGGAAGCAGCAGGCTCAGGCTGTTTTTCTAACCTAATTTCCAATCTTTTGGAAGTGTCATACAACTTAGTATAATCAGAAGTGAGTGTTTCCATTCTGATTTGTGCACATCGAAGACTTTTCTTCTCTATAGAAAATTCTTCCTTGAGTTGGTCAATAATTTTGTCTTTCTCTTCAGATGACTTGGTAGTCTCGTGTAATAAGAGCTTTGTTGAAGAAAGCTCACCAGACTCACTAACATTATTTCTAACCTCAGCTAGTAGGTCGATAAGTCTACCTACTTCACCTTTGTACTCTTTGAGTACCTTCTTAGAGGTCTGATACTTGCTACGCAGTTTCCTGTAATCAGTCATCAGGTCACTGAAGGCATCTCCTAATTGCTCAAAGGTGAAGTCATCATAAGTATCAACTACAGGTTCAATGGGTACCTGATCGGATGCCATAAAGCATACGTTTGCAGCGTCTTCTGATTGTTCGTCTTCTGAGTCGCTTGCTTCACTTTCATGCCATATGCTGGTATTGGCATATCTCCTAGATGTTGATTTTTTTATGTTTTCTTTTTCATACCTGTTGCTCTTCTTGCTTGATGATGAGTTTGTGGGACAATCCTTCTTCATGTGTCCCTTCTTCTTGCAGTCGTAGCAGACAGCATCACCTTGATACCAGTTATTACTGCTGTTGTTTTCTTTGGCTCTCTTCTCATATCTCATGAATCTTTTGAATTTCCTTGCTAGGAGTGCTTGATCTTCAGCATCATATTCACTGCTGTCTGAGTCACCTTCAGCAGCTTTTCTGTGCTGAGCCTTGAAAGCGATCGACTTCTCCTTTGGTACAGGCTCTTCAAAATCTTGTAGCTCCAGTTCATGAGTGAGTAGCTTACCCATGAGTACTTCGAGAGACATAGTTGTGAGGTCGTTCCCTTCAATGATTGCAGTAGCCTTCGGAATCCAGTTCTTGGTCAGTGGTCGCAGGAGTTTGTGAATCTTTTCATGGTTACTGTACTCTTTGCCTAGGGAGGACAAAGGATTTACAATATCCAAGAATCTTTCGAACATTTGAGTAACTGTTTCGTTGGGCTTTATCTTGAACACCTCATACTCTTGAGTAAGTCTGCTGACTTTAGATTCTTTGACTTGAGTCGTGCCTTCATGTGTGACTTCAAGTAGCTTCCATACTTCATTAGCCGTTGTGCAGATAGACACCCTGTTAAATTCAGTTATGTCTAAAGCACAAAATAGAGCGTTAATAGCACGTGCGTCAAAACTGGCCTTTTTCTTTTCCTCCTCTGTATATCTGCTATGGGGTTTTTCTACTAAAACTCCATCAACATTTATATGAGGTGGCTTTTGATAGCCATCAATAATAATAGACCATAAATCAAAGTCAAGAGATTTCAAGAAAAAACTCATCCGTGTTTTCCAATAGGTATAGTTTGTACCATCAAACAGTGGATGTCTGTTTGTGGCCTGGCCTTCACTTGTGAATTTCACAGTTGCCATGTGTTGTGTTGTGATCTATATAATAGTTAATTAAAATGAATAAATAATTACACTGTTACCTTGCTTTACCTGTAACACCCGCTCTGATACCAATTGTAGGAACGAAATAGTAAAGCGTAATACTCTAGAGGGGGGTGAATAGAGTTGGCAGCGAAATAATGCTAATTAAAAAATATTAGCAGCACAATCACAGAATATTAATCACAACTAAAAATAAAGTAAAGACAGAGTTAAGAGAGCAAACGCAAAGACAGCGATGTATACTGGTTTCCCTTTGTTGAGGACAAATCCAGTCGGTAGAACTCTTGCTACCAGTTGAATCCACTATTGGAAAAACTGCAAGTTTTCTTACGAAGTCCTTGCAACTTCTACAACGCGATCTTTGATACGAAGAACTCGTCCAACTTCAAATGTGAAGAGGTATTCTTCAATCAAGCCTTCTGATTATAATCTCTCAGAAACTTCTAGACCGTACTGCACTGGCAAATCGACTAGAGGATTGTAATTGGCTTGGGATCTGAAATTTAAAGCTCAAGAAAACTCTTTGGAAGACTGAATGCTTTAGATAGAGAGAAGATTGAAAGTGAATGAGTGAGTTGAAATGATCGAAATCCTTCTCTATTTATAGGTGTTCCAAAGGCAGACTTCTGACAGAATTCGGGCAGAACTCTATGAGCAAATCTCGGTCAAATCCGCAACTGCATGAGGACCAAGTAACAAGGATTCAAAATCACAACGGCTACCAACCGAACTCTGGCCGAACTCTGGCCGAACTCTGGTCGAGTTCTGTCAGGGTTTAGTTAGGGTTTTAAAAAGCTTTTTTGTGATTTTTGAAAACCTTTTTGAAAACCTTTTTGTAAACCGTTTGAGAGGTCATTTTAAAAACATTTTGAACTCATTTATGGGTAGCCTATTTGCCAGTACGACTCGATGTACAACATATTCCTAGACTCAAATAAAATAAAAAATATATTGCATAAGGAATTACAGACTCGAGTAGGCAAACAGATCTTCGGTCTTGAATTCAGTGAATAGCCATTCTTGATCATGTCCAAGAGTCCGAGATGTCCCGACTAGCTTCATATATCCAGACAGAGTTTGATCAATTATTAAAATCAGGTTAACCATATGACCAATGGGCCAACAATAAGGACAAGCAATCCTAGCTAATTTGACTATTCTGAGAATATTGGCAATGTCTGTTTCAGCTTTCGAAGACAGTTGTGATGATTGGGATTTTCTGGCTTACTAGTTGACAGTTTATTAATGGATCTTCGCGCTACCACCAGGCAAGTATACCTTGCCTCCCTCTACAGTTTTATTTATATGCATTGCATTTCATTTCCCAGTTTGATTGTTTATGGACATGTGCTTTTCGTATTATATTCTTTTGAGTTGTTTTTATTGCATATAGCCGTGTTCATGGTTGGTCTTGTAGTCCACACTTGGAGTCTCTCGTCAGTACCTTGCTTGAGTCGTGTCATAGAATGAGTATGTGTAATTGAACTGCTAAATCCTTGATATTATTTCCTTGGCACCAAAGAGTCCACTCGGGACGAGGATGTTTTTCTTGATCTGTTTACATCCGTGAGTCCACACTCGGGACGAAGATGTCGATTATTTGTACCAGAGAGTCCACACTCGGGACGAGGGTGTTGACTTGACTTGACTTGACTTATACCAGAGAGTCTACACTCGGGGCGAGGGTGTTTACATCAGAGAGTCCACACTCGGGACGATAATGTTATACTTGTACCAGAAAGTCCACACTCAGGATGAGGGTGCCTTGCCGTGAACTAACCAGAGAGTCTACACTCGGGACGAGGGTTAGTACTAACCAAAGAGTCCACACTCGGAACGAGGGTTAGTGCTTAGTTCAAACCTGTGAGTCCACACTCGGGATAAGGGTTTGTTTCTTCTATTGATCTCGTGTTCATTGTTCGCTCGGCAGTTCATGTACGCGTAGTTGTTCTAGTGTTCGTGTGTTCGTGTGTTCGTGTTCGTAGTCATTTGTCGTGTTTCTATCTTTTTTGTTTATTTTCTTGCGCATGATAAAACTGTTAGATAGGTATGTATATTATGTATCTTGCTATGTCCTCTGAGGACCTGACGATCTCTTCAGGTTTAACGATTGCATAGAGTTAGCTAGTAGTTCTGGATGGCGGAGGATTTGCGGTTCTTGTGGGATTCAGGTATCATTATTACATTTGTTATTCTTTCGTGCTCTACATTCCTTATCATGAGTTATCATGTTTATTGATTCAGTTTAGAGACTCTTGTTATTTTCCTTAGAGTCTCATCGGACATATATGCTAGTGGGCTGCAGACCACGACCCATAGTGTTCATTCAGGTTTATTCTTCTTAGTGTGGATTGAGATATAGATTTGTTTGCCATAATTTGGAAGCTTACCCTAGCCATGACAGCGTTTACGTATTCGAGTCGGACTGGAGTCCGTTTGATGCGTAGCTGGCTTGTTCACGATCTCGTGTCCGAAAAGCGGGTGCAGGTCGTGACAGATACGTATTTTGTAGTATATTTCGTATTTTTTTGGTTTTCGAATGCTTTAAAAAATTTCCAACTTATAGATTTTCTCCTTGGCCGGTATACCGCCAGTATACCGGTGTATACCGACGGCATACCGTCCGGATAAATTTTTCATATTTTAGATATTTTTGATTCCAGATATTTTTATAAATAGTGTTTTGGATATTTTGATGAATATTATTTAGATATTTTTGTGAATAGTGTAGATGCACCCTTTTATCCAATGGATAATTGGTTTTCTTTGGATGGCTAAGATTGACTTAGATCTTCATATGGATCACCATCCGACGGTTAAGATTGATTCCCCCTTCTATATATTCCCTTTCTCTTTCTCTCTCCTCTCTCTTTTCATTCTCTTCACTCCCTCTTCATTTTTTTTCTCTTCTCTCCCCCTTGGAGCTTTCCAAGAGCTTGGCCTTGAGGCCTTGGGTGTGGTATCTAACCCCCCCAGGAGGAGGAGTAGAAGATTAGGCTTGGTTGCTAGAGAACCTAGGCAAGTACATCTTGCCAAAATTTTGAACCATGTTATTTTGTTGTCATTTTTGTTTTCCTTGGAGTTAAATGCTTAGAATTGTCCTAAACTCATTTTGTTAAATATGTTTTTCTTATGATTCTCATATATGTGCATGTTTCTAAAATTGGTTTAAACTAGGTCTTGAATTTCTGTTAAAATCCAACATCGACTTAGTAGAAAGCTCGGTATAGAGAGTGATACTGGGGTTACCATCATGGATCTTGGTCACATATGCATATATGAGGCCCTCTCCTAGTTGTATACATAGATTTTGAGTTTGGTAAAAATCGGAACCCATTTCGGTCCCGAGAACCTATTTTTGGAGTATTTTGAGGTATTGATGTATCAAATATTTTAATTTGTGAAAACTAATACTTTTATGTTGTAGAGAATTCAATTCTATACAATTTTGACTTTTAAAAAATCCGAATTTTGATTTAAATGAAGTTTTTATGGCCAAAACAAGTTTTGACAAAATCTGGGATTTTGTTGTTGTCTAGATAATCGGAATTCCGACGGAATTCTGAAGTATACCGACGGTATGCCGATTTTCTGTCCAGAAACTTTCTGTCTTTGGCCGGAATACTGTCGGTAGACCGCAGTATACCGCCGGTATACCGAATTTGGTTGTTTTAGGCTATTTTTGTCTGTTTTTGCCCGTTTTTGTCGATTTTTGTCCCTTTTTGATACTTTCTTCAATTGTAATGAATTTCTAACATGATTATATGATCTTGCATAGTTAGAGAATGATTGTACACCCTATATACACTTGACACTAGCAGTTATACTTACTTTTATTGATTCCATCTCACATGTCATGATATGTCCTTCATTTCGAGTCCTTATATGCTATGATATGTGTTGCCATGCCTTTCCGAATTTATTGTACCTTACAGTCGATGTCATGTCCAGTACCTACTTGATAGTGACCCGTCGTGGTGCACTTTTGAACATGTCTTTTCCTAGCTTGCATGATAGTGGCCAGTCATGGCGCATTCTTGATTCCAGTACATGTCTAGCTCCTTAATAGTGGCTCGTCGTAGCACACTCTTGTCTTGATATTGTCATGTCTTATTATAGCTTGTTGTAGTGCATAATCTTGCTTGTCTTGTCCAGTCTTGCATGTCTCATGTCTAGGATGGATTCTGCGAAATGCCACATCCGAAATCCTAAATGAAAATGTTAGAAACTATAAAACTAACTTGATTATCTAGATCATTGGGAGGTGAGGATTTCCCAGTTACCTATTGCCCTTTGGTCTTGGTCTTATATATATATATATATATATATATATATATATATATATATATATATATATATATATATATATATATATATATATATATATATATATATATAGATGGGATTTGGAGCTATCTGTCATGATGAGCACTCTTCCAGCACACCGTCGAGTGGGGCACCTCCTTAGGACACATGTATCTTACTGCAATGTGTCTGCTATACTTGTTTTCTTTTTGGCTTGGATCATTCAGGTAGTAGCAGGCAGGTAACTGGACTTAGATTTCTCAAACTTACATATGTTAGTAATTAGGATTGTAGCAACTCTAGTTAGCTAAAGTATCAAGCCGTACTCATTGCTTGGCCGTGATTGATGGATGAAGCCATTTCTGTCTAGTCTAGTCTTGCTCCAGTTTATCTTATTGCAGTACTTAGCTTCCTGTCATTCCTTACATGCTATTCTTCCTACTAGCTACATGTTCGGCTTCACCACATGCTGACATGCTCTAGTTACCTAACATGATCACATGTTCCAGTTAGCTTACAAGCTCACATGTTCTAGTTATCTTACATGTTCTAGTTATCTTACATGCTCACATGTTCAGTTTAATTCACATGTCCACAGTTTACATTATATTATATGTCGTTTACTTTATGCTACGTGTTGCTTTACTTATTGTCTTTCCTATTCTCGGGATAAGTGCATTGGTAGCGTACGAGTCTCGATTTACTTTTACTTATTTTTGTCTCTATTCATAGTTTGGCTTTCTTTGTGGTACTTGTTATTGGGGGTCTGACCCTACTGGTTTTGTTTGGCCAGATCTGATAGAGGAGCCCGAAGGATCTTTCGTACCATCTACTTGATGATGACTACCCGGAGTACCAGAGTACTATAGTGGGTTTCCTATATCATTCTCCCACTAGTTATGTACATTATTCTTTTGTGGCTTTTAGCCTCCGAGCACGTGTTTTGCTCGTGTTTTGGACCTTGACATTTAACCTACGGGTTTAGACATGATGTGTGTATTCTAGACTATAGCTAAAGCTGATCATGTATGACTATTACTCTTGCTAGTCTTCACTTTGTATTATTAGCTTCATGATCATCCATGTATATATAGTTTCGGACGCTTTACTATTTTATGTCTGATGATTATACTTCTTGTACTTTGCATATTTGCCTGTGATTGAGATACCTAGGATTGTTTGACCTACGATCGACTGTAGGTTTGTAGTAGTAACTCTCATGTCTATACAGCTTATATGTTATTTCAGGGTACTGGAGTACTATGGTATACGTAGCTGGCCTGGTTCGTCCCTACTTGCTAGTATTCTGGTTCTGGGGTGTGATATAGGTTTTAGTGGTGGCCCATGTAAGGTCTAATTTATCAGATATGTGGGGGTTACTGATGTTTAGATATCTCAGTCGTAATTCTCCTTTATTGATATCCTTCGTGTTATTCTATATCTCTGATCTTTTGACATGATACCTGCCTTGATCGTTGATCTTTTATATTCCCTCGATTTGATCCTTGTGTCCTTTAACTTCCAAGGGCACTATTCCTAATCCTTTCGATCATCTTATTTGGGTTCTGCCGATGACAGGTCAGCAATCTTCTGTCAGGCTAGTTATGTGGGATCAGTCTCAGAATTCATGGACAGAGTTCAGAGTTGACCCGAGGACAGAGGTGTCAGTTCAGCCTGATCAGCCAGCAGGGTCTGTCCTGCCAGAGTCCAGCTTCACCGGCTACCCCAGCGGTCCAGCAGTATATGGCTCAGGTACCGGTTTAGCAGCAGCAGGTCAGAGCAGCAGTTCCGAGACGTGGGCAGACAGAGTTTGGTATGTTAGAGCTGGTTTTGGCTGAGGGCAGTCATGTTGTAGGTATTGTCCTATTCTTCTTCCACTCTTATTTATCTTTTGGGTTACGCATATTTGGCAAGTTTCTCGTCCCACTCTTCTGTCTTAGTATCTTGAGATACATGATATTTATCACATGTCTCGACTACGAAGATACGTCCTGGGTAGAGTCATGTCGTAGACTAAGTCATTGGTACCGACTTACTTTGAGACTTGACCCTTATCCATTTTTGGGAGTCATCGTAGGCCTGCTCCTACTCAACTGACTCAGGAGACATATTTATTCATATGTCTCCAGCCCTTCTTGATTGTGGTCGTGTTATTGCTTAAGCATTTACTTATATTAGTGTTGTCTTTATTTTACCAACATGCCATGCTTTGTTCGGCCTTGCAACATGGAGATGTTGCAACATGGAGATGTTCGGCCGAAGACTACTTGTTGGCTATAAAGAGGCATAATGTATGGAACAATAAAATTCTTTTTGAGCTAGAAATATCATGAGCGTTGTAGCCTATTGGCATTTTCAGTTGGGCTATTCAGTGCCCTTGTAATCTTCAGTTCATCTATCAATAAAAAAAAATTTTATTGTATACTTTGTTTCCTTCTACTGCTTATGCTATTAATTTGAGATAAACTTATGTGAACCTGTTATCTTGCCTTGTATGAGCGCAACTCCAGGCTCGTGCGGCATCACACCCCAGCGATGACGATAATTCGGGTAAAATCTAGCGAGGACGAGCGATTTGCCGGGTCGGGATCTGACACCTGCCCCTCCACCCCCTCCCCCCGCACCCCCTCCACCTACTCCTCGGCGCCCCCCACCACCTCCCCCTGCTGCCCGCTCCTGTCGGCGGCTTCCGCCGCTGCTACTGTTGTTGTTGTTGTTGTTGTTGTTGCTGCTGTTGCCGTGCCACCCTCTCTCCCCTCCCCGATGCAGCGGCGGTGGCGACCTCAACAGTAGCAGCGGGGAAGAAAATAGGGGAGGGGGGAGGAGCGGGGCGGGGGCGGGGGCGCGGGGCGGAGCGAGAGCGGGGGAGGGGCAGGGCTAGGGAGCGGCAGTCGAGCGGGGGCGCGAGGGCGGCGGTGGTGGTGATGGTGAAGGTGATGGTGTTGGTGAAGCTGATGGTGGTGGTAGTGGTGGTGGTGGTGATAGTGAAGGTGGGGGTAATGGTGGTGGTGGTGATGGACGTGGCAGCGGCGGGGCGGGGGCGCGGCAGTGGCAGGGCGGGAGGAGGAGGAGAGATTAGGATTTGGGTTTGGGTTTGAGTTTGTGAGTGAGAAGACGAGGGTATCTTCGTCAAAAAATATCGGTCAAAGGGTTTAACCGTCAGCAATGGACGATTTTCGTCAAATGTGAAAAAATTCGTATATTATGGTAAAGCAATGGGGTGCATCTTGAATATGGATAAAAAAGTGGGGTGCGACACAAAATTTCTCAATATCATATTACAATTGTCCTTAACAAGATTAATGTTCATATTTATAAAGGAAATTGTTATATAGAGACTATTGACATGAAATCCTTATTTCACAAAATATATAGTATATGCAGAATTCTCATGGATACAATTTGTTTATAGTAACGACAAAAATCAGTCACTAATATATATTAATAGTGATTGATTTCCATAAGAAATGATAATAGTGACAGATTAATCACATGAGTAATGGAGTTAGTATCAGTCACTCCTATGAACGACGCTAATATTACTAGTGATAGACGAATTCCTAAATCCGCTACTATAATTAGGCATTTCAAGTCGGTAAGTATTTTATCTTTCAATGTAAAAAAGTATTTAATATTTATTACTAACTAATAAATCGGTCACTGTTGTTGGGTCATTAATAATTAGTACTAATTAATAAGTCAGTCACTACTATTGGGTCATTAATAAAATTATTACTAACTAATAAGTTAGTCACTATTGTTGGACCATTAATAAAATTATAGAACCTTTTAACCATATTACTGATTACTTTATTCGATAGTAATAATACACTACAAAATAGATTGTATATGCATAATTATAATGGGTACATAATGTTAATATGAACTATTACTACTTCATAAATGCATGTATGTTAGAAAAAAAATGAGGTCTTAAGTTAAAGGAGTGTTCTTTTATAATACATTAAGATTTGAGTATCAACATTTTAATTTGATAGAAATATTTGATTGTTTACAAAATGATTTGGGTTTGTCTATTTGGAAGTTATGTACTACTAGTTACTTTCATGCACGTAAAAAAGAAAAAAAATCTACATATTATTGAAATATAGAAATTTAAATTACGTTAGAATATTTTAAATATATTTTAGTTATGATTTATTATAAATATGTTTGTAAAATTTGGATGTGTTTATTTAGATAATGTCATTTAGCTAGTTTTGAATATAATTTAAATTTTAAAATATTTTAGGATTTACACATGTTCATGTAGTTAGAAGGATTTTAGGTTTTAATTTATTTTTTCAACTATGTGAAAAAACAACTACAGTTATGGTACTAATTTTTTTTAAATTAAATGGTTGATGATACACATACGACTTGAACGAATCATTTCTAGGTCGTTTTAATTTTGTAAATTTCACACTTCTTCTGAGAAGAAGGTAATTCTTATGATATTGAGTTCATTTTTTCCTTCATCTTTTTGTTATGATTACATTCAACAAATAAGAATAGACCTCAACTTGACATTTTTCCATATTAATCAACAATTTGCTTCAACAAAATTTCACATCAACTTCAACTAAATAAGAGTTCTATCTCATATCACTCAACCATTTAGAATTTTATATTTAAAGGAAACGAATTTAAACTATTTGACATAGAGATTCAAAGTTTATAAAAATCAATCCACCAATTACTTTTATTACTTATAAAAATATCTTAACAAAAATGTGTCATCTAGGAAATGAATTGTGAAGATATTTAAGAAAAAATTATTATGATTGATAGTATTAAAAAATGATACAGTTGAGGAGAGATATTAAAGGTAGAAAAGGATAGAGAGGATGGGCAAAGACGAGGCTCGTTGGGTAATACATTTAAGAAAATCTCCTATATCGGATTAGTTTTTAATGTATAACTTCAAATAGTGTCGAACTTGTTTGTTTTTGAATTCGGATTAGCTTTTAATGTCGAACTTCAAACAGTGTCGAACTTGTATGTTTTTTAAATTTTTACTTCAATGTTGTTACATGTTGTTATAAGATGTTCAAAATGGTTTCTTCCGATCTCTCAATTTAATTTTAAAGATATTTTCTCATACTTTCTCAACGAGACGAATGATTTTGTTTTTTTTATATATGATTTTATTTTTAAGGATACTTTCTCATAATTTCTCAATGAAACGAATAATTGTTTTTTTTTGTATATGATTTAATTTCTATTTTAGAGTATCAATCTTTTATATAACAATAAAAGAAGACTTTTCATATTAACATTGAAT
The DNA here is from genome assembly GCA_029216955.1 of Iris pallida. Classification (NCBI taxonomy): domain Eukaryota; kingdom Viridiplantae; phylum Streptophyta; class Magnoliopsida; order Asparagales; family Iridaceae; genus Iris; species Iris pallida. Next base: position 2,826,401 of record JANAVB010003200.1, read on the forward strand.
GACTAGAACATTTAAAACCCATAACTTACCATCCAAAAAGAATGAAATATGCAATGACTATAACATTCAAAAAACATGAACAAGCTTCTTAATTAGGGTGAGCATTATTCGGTTTTGGATCGAAAATCGAATCGAACCTAATAAGAGGTTCGCTTCGGTTTAAAAAAAAAAATCGGTTCGGTTTCAGTTTTGAAAATACTAAATTTTCTTATTCGGTTTTGATTTTGGTTTTGGGTTTCGGTTTCGGTCCAAAACCGAAAACCGAATAAGAAAATTTAATTAGTTAACATATATATATATGTGTGTGTGTGCACGCACGCGCGCATGTATACTATATATATATATATATATATATATATATATATATATATATATATATATATATATATATATATATATATAAATATATATATATATATATATATATATATATATATATATATATATATAATATAGGTATATACTAAATATGTTTAGGTATATATATATATATATGTATATATATATATATATATATATATATATATATATATATATATATATATATATATATATATATATATATATATATATATATAATATAGGTATATATATATATAAATATGTTTAGGTATATTTAGTTACTATATTTATTAACAAAAAAAGCGCAAAAAAATCAAGAAATTGAATAAACCGAAAATCGAACCGATTTAATTCGGTTCTGAGCCAATTCGGTTATGTTTCGGTTCTGTTTATTCGGTTCGGTTCAATTCGATTTTGGGTTATTTTGTTTAAACCGATTTAACCGAATGCTCACCCCTATTCTCAATTTATCTTTGGTCCTCCAAGAGGATTCTTTTCACGATTTTAATTTTGTGCGAGATGCTAATTGTAGGGAGGGAGGAGGCCCATATCTCATTTATTTTTGAGAAATTTTGGCTTATCCCCCACTTGAATTACCCTAATTCAAGGTGCACTCCCCAGTTTTGTAAAAATGTATAGTAACCCCCATTTTGGACAAAAATAGTAAAAAAAATATATTTTTTGACCAAAATGTCCTTGCCTTCCTCTTTCCTATAACCCACTCCCCCTACGGCCACCGCCCCTCCCTCCGTCGCTGCTGCTGCCACCAGAGGCTGCTCCCCGCTCCCAGTCCACGCTCTCCCCTCCCCGCCTTTGCCCCTCCCCCCTCCCCTCCCCCCCGCGGCCACTGCTAGCTGTCACGACCCGCACCCTAAGTAGGGGCACGAGCACGTGGATACGTCCAGCCTACGCCGCAGAATCTGCGGTAGAACGCTATATAGGTCGTCTATAACACACAACATCTTGACACAATACAAAGGTACCTGTCATCTCCACACGGAGGTATATAATGTCACAACTCAATCACAAGACATATAAGGAAGATAGCACAAAATATGAAAGATATGATAGAAGGAGAATAATAGAAAATAGATGCAAGATCCCATACAAGTTTAGAGTTAAAAATATAACAGAAATCCCAATAATATATATACTACAAGTCTGAAGTACTAGCTGGATCACAGTCCAGACAAGCCTATCTAACTAGTCTAAGCAGATGGTGCGTCCTCTATAAGCACCGGTTCCACGAGAATGTCCAAGTCATACTCGCCATTTATGCCGTAGCCATAGAAGGTCGAGCAATCGGCCTCTAAATCATCTGTAAACATCAACGGGGTTATGTCAACCCCGTGACCAATTTTTTTTCGAATTTATTAAATTCATACCCAATTGTTTTTGTCTCACATATATTTGTTTGTTTCTTTGTTTCGCAATGAATGATGGAGGGACCTAACAGGAATATAGGAAAGAAGCAAGGACCTTAATGTGTAAGTACATGGGTCATTTTAAGAAGAGGTGTAAATACAGTTTTGTAGAGGGCTTAATTGCAAAACGTTTGAATTTAAATTCCTAACGACCAAGTTAGAATCTAACAGGGATTTGAACTCATCATGCTATGAATTGGAACCATTGAGTATGATTTAACTCTCATTCAAATCCCATCGAATCCAAGGGAGATAGTATCGAATATGTTTCAAACCCGATTTGAATCCCATCTTCTTATCTCCTTTGGATTGTACAGAGGCATATAAATTTAATTCTCGATTGTTCCCACGCACCACCCACCAGCCTCCAAATTCTTCAAAACCCTAGTTTCTGCCGCAAGATCGCAAGGAGCAGTGGGATCGAGAAGGAGCGAGGAATCACTCGATTTCAGGCTATTAACCTAAGAGGTACACAAATTCTTTAATTCTCATAATCATGTTACATGCTATTGGTATTTGAAATTATGTCTATGAGGAAGATTCATTAGAGAGCCGTGTACCTCTGTTGGTCGAAGACTCTATATCTTGATAACAGAGGGTTGGGTATCCGACTTAGATGGCTTTCATCTTGAGTATCATTTATCAGTCACAGATAACTGAACAATCCATGAAATTATTTTACCTAATGTATGGGTATCAAGCACCAATGGTGGCTTGTGGGCCATAGGGTCTTGATGAATGGCAGTAAGAAAATGCACGGGGTAAACAACAGGTCAAGCCTGGGTGTTCATGGGTGTTTGACAAGTTTTCCCATGTGAATAGCAATAGAGAGATCACAAACCTGACACTGTATATAGGTAAATTACAATGGGGAAATAGACACTGAAGATTTAGACTCCTAACTAGTATCAGAGAACATGTGTTTTGGTACCTATGATGTACCAGGGGGAGCAATGTATTAATTGTATGGCAGGATACAATGTAGTGCCAGTACATTAATTAACATAGGAAAGGGGCTTGTACACTTGCACAGGTATAAGAGAGTGGTGGGTAACCATGATGCCATGGTGCATTAGTAGTGAGGATACAGGAGTAAGCAATACCTAACACCATACCCCTTAGGCTCTGTAAATGTTATATGTAGAGTGTAAACCATGTCCATTCGAAGGACCCTTCAGGCAGGTAATATGTTGGCCAGGTTCCTATCAACATTAGGAAGGGTTGTGTACCCATGTTCCAGTATAAGGGTGTCTATATGGTCTATATGGTCTGTTGCAGACTGGTTGTGCTCCAGGAAGTAGAGATATCTTGTGGTGTTGCCAAATATCAGTAAAGAGCAAACAGGACACCCAATCTTTGTATGTTAGTAACCTCATACAAGACTAGGGGGTGCTGCTGTCACATAATCAGTTGTAGAAGAACTTTGCAGGTAATACTGCAATGGAAAGTACCATGATGAATATCAGATTGTTGGGTGTGTGTCAGGCTACTACTGGTAACATTATAGATTAGATAAGCAGGCCAAGAGTCGATTTACAAGGTGAAGTTCTCAGTAAGGTTCCAACTTCTGGTTCAGGAGGTCGAGAACCCAGGTTAGTACTTAAGAGGAATGGACTGAAGCCCTATTCAAATCCTGTATCCACAGGAAAAAATTGGGTGCCATTCATGTGAACCTTGGAATTAAAGTGCTAGCTCTTATGGTACTGAGTTGTGCTCGTGTGTTGCTTTGTTGTCAAATGCTGCTCATTTTTCGTTTTTATTTCCAATACTCTGTATTCTCAATTCTATATATTCTCTTCCCTCTTCCAATGGGGAGGTGCCTGTGTTGCAGCCATTTGACAACATAGACAAGCTTAGAATGTGGATTATTTCCACATGGCAATGGGAATGCTTGTTTTGCATAGGCTAACAGTTTCAAGCATATCCATATGAATAGATGGGTGTAGCAGTAGGTGGGAGTATAGCATTAACAAGGGGTTGCAAGAGAGACCAAGTTCAGTACAGTGGTGTACTATATAAAAGAATTGTCATTTTGTTCACATTTGCACCATAGGGATAACAGGTATCAGTTAGGAATAGAGTATATTAGTACCTACAGTCTAGTAATAGGGAAACTAGATTTAAAGCTTAATGGACAAATAGAATAGGAAGTAAACTTAGAAGCCTAAATCAAACCAATAGATAGCTTATTTGCACCTTTAAATTGTGTATTGATTCTATCAATTCATAAACAGGCTACTTGGATCTTGATACGGATTCTGACCCATGCCAGCAGTTAAGGACCACAGGCAAGTATACCTTGCCTTCCTCTACAGTTTTACTTACATGTATTTCCTTTCATTTTTCAGTCGTTTGATTATTTATGGACATGTGCTTTTCGTATTATTTTTTGTGGAGTTGTTTTCATATAGCCATGTTCATGTTGGCCTTATGTTTTACCTTGGAGTTGTTCTCGTCAGTACCTTGCTTGAGTTATGTCATAGAATGAATGCGTGTAGTGAACTGCCATAGCCTTGATTAACGTTTTACACAACCAGAGAGTCCACACTCGGGACGAGGGTTGTTTGGTGCACCAGAGAGTCCACACACGGGACGAGGGTGTTTGTCGTGATCAAATGGCACCAGAGAGTCCACACACGGGACGAGGGTTGACCATTTACACCAGAGAGTCCACACACGGGACGAGGGTGTCTTGCCGTGAGCTAGCCAGAGAGTCCACACTCGGGACGAAGGTTAGTGCTTAGTTCAAACCCGTGAGTCCACACTCGGGATGAGGGTTTGGTTCTTCCTTTGATCTTGTATTTATCGTTCATCCGGTAGTTCATTTATACGTAGTTGTTCTAGTGTTCGTGTTTCGTGTTAGTGTTCGTGGTCATTGGTCATGTTCTTGTTCTTTCTTGTTTATTATTTGCGCATGATAAAACTGCTAGATAGGCATGTATATTATGTATCTTGCTATGTCCTCTGAGGACCTTTGCAGTTGAGATTACTTGGTTAGCAAGTTGTACTCAGTTGGTTCATTTCTTGTATTTCTCTATTTTTCCGTCTACTGGTAGTAGATTTGTGTCCACCGGACGTGACACTGATTTTGGATACATTCAGTCTATATTTATTATTGCTTAGTTTCATGGATATGCACTGATCTTGTTTGTGTCTTGATTATTCTGTGGATGAGATATAGATTTCCTCGTGATTAGAGATTCAGTGATTTGTGAGTATAGACAGCGTTCTACCGCCGACACGGCGGCGTAGGCTGGGCTTGGACACGCTTCGTATCCGAATAGCGAGTACGGGTCATGACAAGTTTTTTTGGTGGCCCATGCAGGTCAACGTTAATCACTTCGATTACGTCACTGTACCGTCGTGAGCCTGCGAATAGGAATAGACACATAGGATCTCATCCACATGTCTTGACTCAGTACTAGTCTCTAATCCTTGATTTCATTGAATCCTTGAGTTGTATTGGTCTCTAATCCTTGATTTCATTGAATCCTTGATTTGTATCCTGTTTGAAAATATCTTCAACGACTAAAATGTTTCTTTGATTAGCAGTTAAAAATGGACTCTCAAGACAGGAACAACGCTGCACTAAACACTCCATTGGCTATAGGAGGCTTTTTTACGAATATGACTCCGCCAACACAAGGAGGCCAGCTCACTCATATGGGCAATCAGCCGCAGCTCTCAAAATTCCGCAGAGGCGATATTCCACCACCTCCGCAGTTTCCTCCGCAGACTCTACCACTAGTACCCGGTCTGCCACCAGCATCTGTCCTACCGCCAGGGGTTCCACGTCCAGTACCAGCCATGCACCCAGCACCAGCAATACATCCAGCATTTGCTATGCACCCACCGTCGACGATGTATCCAGCCTCGACGATGTATACAGCACTTGTTCTGCCTCCGCCACCAGCACTGGACAATGTCACACTCATCGGGATCATCCAGCAGCAGGCCAACATGTTTTGCGATACTTTGAGAGAGGTTCTTCAGATTCGAGATGCTCCGCGACAGCGTCCGAGAAATCCTAAGCACTTCATGGACTTTAGGCCCATGCCGTTCCATGGGACAGAGGGGATCGTCTACGCCGATGAATGGCTAGAGAACGTGGAGAGGTATCAGAAGATGGCCCGAGTTCCAGAAGATTTGAAGATTGAGTCAGTCAGTGGACAACTTTTCGACATCGCGCGGACATGGTACCAAGGCGAGCCCCGATTTTCTGCTCCAGACGTAACTTGGGGGAGTTCAAGCGACTGTTCAAAAGGAAATTTTATCCATACGTAGCACGGGAGGCATTGATTAGACAGTTCGACCACCTAGAGCAGGGCAACCACACCGTCGACGAGTACACCTCCGAGTTCTCTCGCCTCAGCCGCTTCGTCGAGAACTTGGTCAGCACCCTTGAAGACAAGGCACAACGATTCAGAAAAGGACTATCTCATGAAATTCGTCTAGCCATCGCCACCAGTCGAGCCGCTACTTACGAGGAGATTCTAGAAGTCGCCCAAGCTGTAGAAGAAGAGCTGAATCATAAGCCGAAGAGGAATCGAGATGTATTAGGAGGAGGCAACAACCAATCAGCACCAGCAAAACGTTCCAATATTTCCGAGAAGACCTCAGCACAGCAGCATCATCAGCAACAACCACGAGCAGCCTCACAGCAAGTCCAAGACGCTCCCACCTCCCAGTACTGCAAGAAGAGAGGCCACGTCCAAGAAAACTGCCGAAGATGGTTAGGATTGTGCTACACTTGTGGATCCAACCAGCACTTATCTCGAGACTGTCCGAAGAAGAACGCGACAGCACTGCCATTACCAGCCGCACAGGGAGGACAAGCCTATGCCATGAACACGGTGGATTGTCACGCCCCAGAACCAGAATACTGGAGAGCGGGGGAATGACTCAGCCAGCTACGTATTACGGGTAGATGAATACCGTATAATACGATCAATGCTGTCTAAAAGACAAGGGGTGCATACTACATGAAAGTCTCGCTATGGTCACTTCACATCTATTGTCTCAATCATTCAAACAAGAAGCAATAACAGAGAACATTTAAGATAAAGCAATAAGGTGCGTCCCAACGCTTAGTCAAAATGTTCTTGAGATCTGGCTTTACAAAACATAGCCAGATGATATAGCAATATATACACAATTGTTATCAGCTGCAGTCTGACTTAATTACAATTATGTAAAAGTAAGTGCAAGACTATCCGACTAACATGTCGGTGCCCAGCGGCAAAATATAAAGTAATTAACAAAACGAGCGGGGAAGTAAGGAACCCACTCGAGTCCTCCTGCGATCATTCCTCTAGTATTGACCATCTTGAAGGTAGAGGTAAGCTGAGTCCTCGGGAACCGGCTCTAAATCTGGCCATGTAAAACCAGAGAGGTTAGACCTCTAATAGCAAGTACCACAATGAAGCACGATATGAGAAATTTAAACCAGTAACTAAGAGAATATAATAATAGATCTCTGCTTGCTACTGGAATTCACATAACGTCACGACACTTCGAACCAACCTCCCAACCAAACAAGGACAAAAGTTGGCCCGTCATGTCTCGACACTCTGATCATCTCAGTTAGTCAACAAAGTAGCTACAGTACACAACCAAATCAATTTAAACGGCCATACAACTACTACGGCTTGCTATTGTGGGTTCCAAGTTATCATGGAATTATGCAATAAGGATTTTTCAGTTCTTACTATGGGCAAGCAAGGCTAGTCTATCCAATCAATCAATTACGACAATCATGAATTAGACGAGTCCCAGCGGGACGCCCATCATCAATATACAATATATAATATACAATAATATAAGCAGATACCGCTCCCTGTCCGTGTGGCAGATTTGCAGTATTTGTGGGAACCAGCCGGCCTGTTGGGCGCTAATAGTCCCAAAGAGGGCTGCCATGTAAGAACTCGGGAATCCATTCTCTCCATGCAATCATTATTTTATTTAACTTAGTAGCCTCTATGTTAAGTGAAATCCCATACCGTGGATCATGTTCATTTCAGGATGAGTACTTCCGTACAAGTACGATATGCCCAACTCTACAACGATACCCGTGCGGTTAAGTTGTAGATCTTACATAGCGTAATACAACAATTAAAACTAATCACGAAATAATCATGCCTTGACCATAAAGTACACATGTTGTTTTCGTAAAAATAAATAAATTGTAGTCTGCATGTATCTATATGCCAATATTCGGGATTGGCCAATCGATTGCAATAGTTCATAGTTAATATGAACATATCTTATTCCATTTAATTCAATAAGACGACTAGCCAGTCTCTTATTTCCATCTAGGAATGCATGATCAATTATTAATCAAGATAACAATCAATGTTAATTAATGCTAAATTCGGGAAATAAAAATCTCATGCGGTTGGGAAATAAAGTTTCATGTGGCTGAGAAATAAAAATCTCATACGGTTAGGAAATAAAGTTTCATGCGGCTGAGAAAGTGGGGACCCATCTTCTCAGAAATCCTGAGAAGGATGGTCATGGAACCCTTGGCTTCCAAGCTCCATAAAACCTTCACCGTAAGTCCAAATTTGGACTTCCATAGGTCAAAATGGGGTAGAACGAAGTTCTCTATAACATGGAACCCTCAAAACTTAGAAATAACAATGTTAAATAGATCAAAACCCAAGAAATCCGAAATTACTATAAACTTATATCTAGAAGAATTTAGCCATAGAAATTGAAAATGCCAAGCACTAAAGTGTCTTAGAATGTTGGGAGGAAGACAATGGAACAACAAAAATGAAGATCCATCATGAAGTAAGTTGGCACTTGCCTATCTCTTCTAGGTTGGTGGGAGAGTTATGAGGAAGAAGAAGAGTAATGAGAAAAAGTAATGAAGAGAGAGAAAGGGTTTGGGGCTTTAAATGGGGTGGTGGTAGGTGGGGGTTTGGGTTCATGTTGAACCAGCATAATTAAACCAATTCAAGCCGAACCCAAAACAAAGCTAAAGCAGAGTATAAAAGCATAAAGTAAAATACAGAAATAAAATACAGAAAAATAATTAGCAAAAAATTAAAGGAATTTAAATACAGAACAATACATGATAAATATTAAATGAATACATTCCAGCAGTACATGTATTTAGAATACGCATTCTGGGAACGGGAAGTGACATCTCTACCCTCCTTAGAAAAATTCCGTCCTCGGAATTTCAGATCCAAGCATGATAGAAACATCGGAGCTAAACTAATCTAAGTATAAGCAATTTGAGTAAGCAATCATTCTACAATGTTAACAGTAAGTAACATATCCATGTTGAATATTTTACGACACCAAACAATTCTACTCATTAGGTAACAAGCATGACGAGTTAAGACAATCAAGTATACAGAAAGAGATATACCTTGTGAGTCAAATAGGTGCGGATACCGTGATCGGATATCATCCTCACGTTCTCACGTTGACCCCCCTAAAGAGTGATGACCCCAAGCAACCCGAACAAGGCTAATTGTTCGATTCTTGAGTATCTTCTCTCTCCGGTCCAAAATAGACACAGGCTGTTCCTCGTAAGACAGGTTGGTACCAACAACCAGCTCAGAATGATCAAGGACATGGCTTGGGTCCGATACATACCTTCGCAACTGAGATACATGAAACACATCATGCACCTCTCGTAACGAAGGTGGAAGGGATAAACGATAAGCAACATCGCCTCAAGGATAACAAACGGGCCCACGTATCGGGGACTCAACTTCCTGCGAATGCCAAATCTAATGACCCCACAGGTAGGTGAGATCCGCAAGAATACGTGGTCCCCAACAAAAAATTCTAACGGCCTACGATGCTGGTCTGCCCAATGACGATGTCGATCTTGCGCAACTCGAAGTCGCTCTTTAATTCCCTTGACCACCTCAACTGTCTGGACAATCATTTCCGGGCCTAACATCTTCCTCTCTCAAATATCATCCCATGCCAGTGGTGACCTACACTTCTTACCATATAGTGCTTCAAATGGTGCCATCTGGATACTGGCTTGATAACTGTTGTTGTATGAGAATTCGACTAAGTGGAGGTGGCTCTCCCAAGATCCTCCAAAATCCAGAGTGTATGCTCGCAACATGTCTTCGAAAGTCTGAATTGTTCTTTCTGATTGCCCGTCTGTCTGGGGATGGTAAGCCGTGCTAAATCTTAACTTGGTACCCAGGCTATAATGTAAGCTCTTCCAAAAATGTGATGTAAAACGGGTATCTCTGTCTGACACAATACTGACAGGGACTCCATACTGCCTGACTATCTGTTGCATATACAATTCTTCCAACCTTTCTGTAGATTGTCCTACTCTGAAAGGAAGAAAGTGCGCCACCTTTGTAAGCCGATCTACTATCACCCAAATAGCATTTTTACTACTTGGTGATCTCGGTAAACCGGTCACAAAGTCTATTGTAATATGTTCCCACTTCCATTCCGGGATAGGAAGCGGTTGCAATAACCCAGCTGGACTCTGCTATTCTGCCTTCACTTGCTGACATACCAAGCAACGGGAAATAAATCTAGCTATCTCCCTCTTCATCCCGTTCCACCATAAGTGCTGCTTGATATCTTGGTACATCTTGGTCCCTCCAGGGTGTATGGAATACTGAGAGCTGTGAGCTTCTGCCATAACCTCCTGTCTGATATCTCCACCAGGCACACATAGACGTGACCCAAACCGAAGTGTACCATCTTCATGAATTCTTATCTCCTTCCTGAGTCCTGACTCACATTCTGTCCTAAGCTTCTGAATCCTTGGATCTTGTGCCTGAGCTGCCTTGATCCTGTCTACCAAGTCGGATTGAACTTGTAGACTCGCCAGAACTCCTACATCACTAGGAAGTATAACCTCGATGCCCATCTCCTGAAGGTCTTCTAAGATATGCCTCTGTGTTGTTAACAAAAATGTGCCGCCTCTCCTGCTGAGAGCATCTGCTACCACATTAGCCTTGCTTGGATGATACTGAAGCTCCACGTCGTAATCCTTGATCAACTCCAACCATCTTCTCTGCCTCATGTTCAGTTCCTTCTGGGTAAAGATGTACTTCATACTTTTATGGTCTGTGTACATGTCTACTCGGTCACCATATAAGTAATGCCTTCATATCTTTAAAGCAAATACTACTGCTGCCAACTCCAAGTCATGAGTCGAATAATTCTTCTCGTGGTCTCGGAGCTGCCTAGATGCATATGCTATCACCTTCCCATGCTGCATGAGGACACATCCAAGTCCTTCACCTGACGCATCACAATAAACGGTAAAACCTCCGGGTCCAACTGGCAATGTAAGAATAGGCGCTGATATCAACTTCTGCTTCAGATTCTCAAATGATGCCTGGCATTCTGCCGACCAGACGAATGGTACATCTTTTCGTGTCAAGCGAGTCATGGGTGCTGAAAGCCTTGCAAAATCTGATACAAACCTTCTGTAATATCCTGCCAATCCTAAGAAACTCCGTACATCAGCTACGGTCTTGGGTACTGGCCAACTCTCTACTACTTCTACCTTCTTAAGATCCACTGCTACTCCAGCTCCTGATACGATGTGACCCAAAAATGAAATATGGTCCGACCAAAACTCACACTTGCTAAGCTTAGCATACAACTGGTTCTCTCTCAGAACCTGTAACACCTTCCGGAGGTGATCTTCATGCTCCTCTTCACTAGTTGAATATACAAGAATGTCGTCGAGAAACACAACAACAAATTGATCCAAGTACGGCATAAAGATGCGATTCATTAAATCCATAAAGATTGCTGGAGCATTGGTCAAACCAAACGGCATTACTAAGAATTCATAATGCCCATACTTCGACCTGAATGCTGTCTTGGGAATGTTCTCCTTCCGAACCCTCACTTGATGATACCCTGAACGAAGATCTATCTTGGAGAAAACTCTAGCTTTGCTCAACTAATCAAATAAGTCGTCGATCCTGAGTAGTGGGTACTTGTTCTTCACTGTTGTCGCGTTAAGCTTCCTGTAATCGAAGCACAATCTGGATGACCCATCATTCTTCCCCACAAGTACCACTGGTGCTGCCCATAGTGACACGCTAGCTTGGATGAACTTTTTCTCCTTCAGTTCCTCTATGTGCTGATATACCTTGGCCTGTTCTGAATCCGTCATTCTGTAAACTCGATCTGATATCGGTTTAGTTCCAGGTGCCAATTCTATACTGAACTCAATATCTCTAACCGGTGGTAGACCTGGAATTTCTTTCAGGAAATACGTCTAAAAACTCTTCAACTACCTTCGGGCTTGAACTTCTTCCATCGCCGTCACTACTCCTTGCTCTTATTGAGTTGCTACTGATCTAACTAAGGTAAACCGCTTTATGCCTAGGATATCAAAAGATACACTCTCTCTACGACAATCTATTATCGCATGACTGTCTTTCAGCCAGTCCATGCCTAAGATAACGTCAAAATTTCTAACTGGAAATTCAATCAACTGGGCGGGTAAGGAATGACCGCAAACTACAACGCTACATGCTAGAATAACTCTACTAACTCCTACGAGCCCATTACCAGTGAGTATATTTAACCTCCCTGGCAATGCCTCGAATTCTATTCCTAGCCGTGTTACAAATTATGCAGATATAAATGAGTGTGATGCTCCCGAATCAAACAATGCTACTGCGGGATATGAGACGACGAGAATGTTACCTGCCACAACATCTCCCGATGCCAATGCCTCTTCCAAGGACAGAGTGAATGCCTGCCATCGACCTCCTTATTGGTTCCCATGCTGCGGCCTAGCTTGGTGCTGCTGCTGGCCCCTGTCTTGATGATGCTGGGGTGGTCTATGCTGGTGTTGCTGCATCGGCGGTCCCTGCTACCGAAATATTTGAGCCTGTGTCATGAACGGGCGCTGTGCCAACGGCCTCACTGCTACCGCTGGTCCTCGATACTGTCCTACCCCTGGTGCTGGCAGAGCAGAAAACTGTTGTACTGGTCTGCCTGACCTCGAATTTATGGGACATGTGGTAACCCGATGATCTGGATTTCCACATATCAAACAATGCCCGTTCAATGTCCGACACACATCTCTAGTGTGCCCTATCTTCCCGTAATAAGTGCAGCCCGCTGGGGGTTGCTGGTTCTTCCTCTGTTGCTGCTGTTGCCTGGGTGGTGGTGCTGGCTCTCGCATTGCCACATCGTGAATGCGAATGCCAGGGGACGGTGCTATTGTTCGGGGTGCTGCTCCCCCTCCTCCTTCAATCTGACTGTGTGATCTCTTCTGACCTCCAGTCCTTGCCGTGATCCTCTGAGTGGTGATCTCATGCCTCCGAGTGGCCGTCAATATCTCATCGAAAGTCTGATAATTGTGCCCCTCTATCAACTGCAAGAGTTCAAGTTGAAACCCTTGCTGAAACCTCATAGCCCTCTGGCTCTCTGTTGCTACCATCTCTGGGGCGAACCTACTCAATCTGCAGAACTCTGCTGCATAAGCATCTACAGTCTTGCCAGCCTGTCTGAGGTTGATAAACTTCTGTTGTAGCTCAAACTGCGCCACAACTCTATAGTACTTTGTCTTGAATCTTGCTGTAAAATCGTCCCAAGCCACAGGACGTCTGATGCCTACCTCCTCTGATTCCCACCAATCACGTGCGAGATCCTGAAGTAACAACTTCACCTGATCCACAAGTTCTTCTGCCGGCACCTTAGTGGCTGTCAAAATGGCCTCAATACACTACTAAAATATGATCTATTAGCGACGTAATTTAGCGACGGCGTAAAATTACGTCGCTATATATGGAAGTCAGCGACTCCTTTATATCAACATCGTAAAACGTCGCTGAATAGCGACGTTCAGCGACAGGTATAAAATTAAGTCGCTGGATTATTAAAATATGTCGCCAGTTTACGACGTTTAGCGACGTCCTCATGTGACGTCGCTAATATTTTTACTAAGGGCACAGCGTTTCGTTTTTCCCACTCACTCGAAATTTCCAATTTTTTCCACTACTCCTTCCCCCCTCCGGCGATTCCTTCGGCGACCCCTTCCCCCCCCCGGCGACTCCCTCCCCCTCCGGCAACTCCCTCCCTCTCCGGCGACCCGTACCCCCCCGTCGAGCTCCTCCTCCTCGAGCTCAGGTAAACCCTAACCTAACTCCTCCTCCTCCTCCTCCTTCTCCTCTCCCACGGACACACACACACACACGGACACACACGCACACACACACAGAGACACACACACACACACACACACACACACACGGACACACACGCACACACACACAGAGACACACACACACACACGGATCACACGGATACACACACAGATGGACACACTGGACACACTGTGTCATGTTGTGGTGGACACGAGACACTATGTTGGACACGTACACATAGCCTAGATCCTTTACCAACCATTTATTTTCCATTTTAACATGTTTTTATATATCAATTTCTAAATACCCTATGTTGACTGATACTTGTTAATTTCTAAATACTGCCTCCTACTGCCCCTACGGTACAGCTCACCCAGGAGCAGTATGACTATATTCTATCCCAATTGCGTGGTAGGGGTCCGCAGTGATTTTATTGGTTTTTTTATGACTTGTATGTATTGGCCTTATGGGCAAATTGTTTATTCATACACTGTTGTTTATACACTTGGTGGGAGACTTTTTATCATCTTTCATTTTTATTTGACTCTATTGGATGTTTGTGAGGATGTGTGTCTGTGATATTTACTTTGCACTGCCTCCTATTTTTATTGTGATATTTACTTTGTGATATCTGCGACGGGATGACAAATATACCTACGCTGGGTTATAAGCGATGATCTGATATACAAAGGAGGTGCTGCCGAAATTTTAAAAAAATATATTGTGTATTTTTGTTATGATGTGTGTCTGTGTTTACAGTGAATATGAAATACAGTGTTCGGAACCATCGACAGTTTCGATTACTGTTGTATGTTTTATCTTGGATAGAAATAGCAACAGTTCAGGGTGCACTTCTGAGAGCTTCATTTTCACGTCCTTCACTTTCTCGGACGTCGTAAAGGTTCCCGAGAAGGTGAAGGACGTGAAGAGGAAGCTCTGAGAAGTGCACCCTGAACTGTTGCTCTTTCTATCCAAGATAAAACATAGAACAGTAAGCGAAACTGTCGATGGTTCGAATACTGCACTTCACACACACTGTAAACACAGAAACACAGCATAACAAAAATATCAATTATATTTTTTAAAAAAATTTTTAACATTAGCGACGTATAGCGACGTTCTGCGACGTACTGCGACGGCAAATAGACGTCGCTATACGTCGCTAACTAGCAACGTTACGTCGCTCGACGTCGCTAATATACGTCGCTAAGTTGCCCACGTGGCCACGTGGATGCCATGCCTCGTCATCATTTATAAACTTTTGAAGCGTCGCTAGTGGTCGCTTTACGTCGCAATGTTGGCGACGTACTGATACGTCGCTCTCTGTCGCTCATTTGGCGACGTCTAGCGACAATGGACGCCGTATCGCAAATAGCGACATTCGGCGACGAAAGTATCATCTGCGACTTGCCTATAAGCGACGTACGTTTTTCGTCGCTAAATATGTCGCAAATCATTTTTAGCGACATATTTTCTGTATTTAGCGACGTCTCCTGACGTCGCTAATCTGGGTTATTTTAGTAGTGATATCCTTAAGCCATGTATCTGCTGAGATGGCATCCTCCGTACCTTCGAAACGACGGGGGTTGTACTTGCAAAACCAGGCTGATGCTCCTGAATCTGTTCTTGTCCCTCTTTCCTAAGTTGTCTGCAATCCTTGGTTAAGTAATACATTCTGCTCTTGTAACTGAGCGTGCATGCGCTGCTGGGCTAACATCTGATGTTGCTGAGTAGCCATCATTTCTCTCATGATCTCCAGAAGGACCGTGTATCCACTTCCACAGGGGTAGGTGGAACTGTTGGTGGTGGTGGAACCTCCGGATACTGCGATCCAGCTGTTG
This sequence comes from Iris pallida, assembly GCA_029216955.1. NCBI lineage: Eukaryota > Viridiplantae > Streptophyta > Magnoliopsida > Asparagales > Iridaceae > Iris > Iris pallida. The sequence continues at coordinate 2,842,127 of JANAVB010003200.1, forward strand.
CTTCCACTATCACTTCTTCTTGAATAGCCTCTTGGGGTAGTACTGGCCCTTGGTACTGACCAACCTGGTCAGGTTGTCCATGCTGCCCTTGTTGTTGTTGTCCAGTCCTGACAGATACAGACGAAGTGCCCCTAAGGAAAGGTACAAGAGAACAATCAAACGACCGGACATGAAGGATCAATGAAGCCAAAGGATATGAGAAGGTCAAGCTAGGATTGAGAACAACGAATCATGAGATCAAGGGAGAACATGTGTGATTGAGACATCCTATAAATCAAAACACCCCACAAGTCTGAAATTAGACCTGCATGGGCCACCACTAAAACCTTATCACGTTCCAAAACCAGAATACTGGAGAGCGGGGGAATGACTCAGCCAGCTACGTATTACGGATAGATGAATACCGTATAATACGATCAATGATGTCTAAAAGACAAGGGGGTGCATATTACATGAAAGTCTCGCTATGGTCACTTCACATCTATTGTCTCAATCATTCAAACAAGAAGCAATAACAGAGAACATTTAAGATAAAGCAATAAGGCGTCCCAAACGCTTAGTCAAAATGTTCTTGAGATCTGGCTTTACAAAACATAGCCAGATGATATAGCAACATATACACAATTGTTATCAGCTGCAGTCTGACTTAATTACAATTATGTAAAAGTAAGTTCAAGACTATCCGACTAACATGTCGGTGCCCAGCGACAAAATGTAAAGTAATTAACAAAACGAGTGGGAAAGTAAGGAACCCACTCGAGTCCTTCTGCGATTATTCCTCTAGTATTGACCATCTTGGAGGTAGAGGTAAGCTGAGTCCTCGGAAACCGGCTCTAAATCTGGCCATGCAAAACCAGAGAGGTTAGACCTCTAATAGCAAGTACCACAATGAAGCACGTTATAAGGAATTTAAACCAGTAACTAAGAGAATATAATAATAGATCTCTGCTTGCTACTGGAATTCACATAACGTCACGACACTTCGAACCAACCTCCCAACCAAATAAGGACAGAAGTTGGCCCGTCATGTCTCGACACTCTGATCATCTCAGTTAGTCAACAAAGTAGCTACAGTACACAACCAAATCAATTTAAACGGCCATACAACTACTACGGCTTGCTATTGTGGGTTCCAAGTTATCATGGAATTATGCAATAAGGATTTCTCAGTTCTTACTATGGAAAAGCAAGGCTAGTCTATCCAATCAATCAATTGCGCCAATCATGAATTAGACGAGTCCCAGCGGGACGCCCGTCATTAATATACAATAAACAATAATATAAGCAGATACCGCTCCCTGCCCGTGTGGCAGATTTACAGTATCTGTGGGAACCAGCCGGCCTGTTGGGCGCTAATAGTCCCGAAGAGGGCTGCCATGTAAGAACTCGGGAATCCATTCTCTCCATGCAATCATTATTTTATTTAACTTAGAAGCCTCTATGTTAAGTAAAATCCCATGTCGTGGATCATGGTCATTTCAGGATGAGTACTTCCGTACAAGTACGATATGCCCAACTCTACAACGATACCCGTGCGGTTAAGTTGTTGATCTTATATAGCGTAATGCAACAATTAAAACTAATTACGGAATAATCATGTCTTGACCATAAAGTACACATGCTGTTTTCGTAAAAATAAATAAATATAGCCTGCATGTATCTATATGCCAATATTCGGGATTGGCCAATCGATTGTAATAGTTCATAGTTAATATGAACATATCTTATTCCATTTAATTCAATAAGACGACTAGCCAGTCTCTTATTTCCATCTAGGAATGCATGATCAATTATTAATCAAGATAACAATCAATGTTAATTAATGCCAAATTCGGGAAATAAAAATCTCATGCGGTTGGGAAATAAAGTTTCATGCGGCTGAGAAATAAAAATCTCATGCGGTTGGGAAATAAAATTTCATGCGGTTGAGAAAGTGGGGGGCCCATCTTCTCAGAAAACCTGAGAAGGATGGTCATGGAACCCTTGGCTTTCAAGCTCCATAAAACCTTCACCGTAAGTCCAAATTTGGACTTCCATAGGTCAAAATGGGGTAGAACGAAATTCTCTATAACATTGAACCCTCAAAACTTGGAAATAACAATTTTAAATAGATCAAAACCCAAGAAATCCGAAATTACTATAAACTTAGATCTGAAAGAATTTAGCCATAGAAATTCAAAATGCCAAGCACTAAAGTGTCTTAGAATGTTGAGAGGAAGACAATGGAATAACAAAAATGGAGATCCATCAAGAAGTAAGTTGGCACTTGCCTATCTCTTCTAGATTGGTGGGAGAGTTATGAGGAAGAAGAAGAGTAATGAGAAAAAGTAATGAAGAGAGAGAAAGGGTTTGGGGCTTTAAATGGGGAGGGGTGGTAGGTAGGGGTTTGGGTTCATGTTGAACCAACATAATTAAACCAATTCAAGCCGAACCCAAAACAAAGCTAAAGCAGAGTATAAAAGAATAAAGTAAAATACAGAAATAAAATACAAAAAAATAATTAGCAGAAAATTAAAGGAATTTAAATACAGAACAATACATGATAAATATTAAATGAATACATTCCAGCAGTACATGTATTTAGAATACGTATTCTGGGAACGGAAAGTGACATGGATACGACAACACCATAGGGAGCAGCTGGCGAGAACTTTCAGTAGATATTGGCAGTATCATAGATAGTCCATATTAGATTTGATTTATGAGCAATTGGATTTCTTTTTAGCAGCTTGTTCTAGACTATTCACTCTGGTAGATCATCAGCTCCTTAAATTTCGAGGACGAAATTTGTTTAAGGGGGGTAGAGTTGTCAACCCCGTGACCAAATTTTTTCGAATTTGTTAAATTCATACCCAATTGTTTTTGTCTCACATATATTTGTTTGTTTCTTTGTTTCGCAATGAATGATGGAGGGACCAAATAGGAATATTGAAAAGAAGCAAGGACCTTAATGTGTAAGTACAGGGGTCATTTTAGGAAGAGGTGTAAATACAGTTTTGTAGAGGGCTTAATTGCAAAATGTTTGAATTTAAATTCCTAACGGCCAAGTTAGAATCTAACAGGGATTTGAACTCATCATGCTATGAATCGGAACCATTGAGTATGATCTAACTCTCATTCAAATCCCATCGAATCCAAGGGAGATAGTATCGAATCTGTTTCAAACCCGATTTGAATCCCATCTTCTTATCTCCTTTGGATTGTGCAGGGGCATATAAATTTAATTCTCGATTGTTCCTACGCACCACCCACCAGCCTCCAAATTCTTCGAAACCCTAGTTTCTGCCGCAAGATCGCAAGGAGCACTGGGATCGAGAAGGAGCGAGGAATCACTCAATTTCAGGCTATTAACCTAAGAGGTACAATAATTCTTTAATTCTCAGAATTATGTTACATGCTATTGGTATTTGAAATTATGTCTATGAGGAAGATTCATTAGAGAGCTGTGTACCTCTGTTGGTCGAAGACTCTATATCCTGATAACAGAGGGTTGGGTATCCGACTTAGATGGCTTTCATCTTGAGTATCATTTATCAGTCACAGATAACTGAACAATCTATGAAATTATTTTACCTAATGTATGGGTATCAAGCACCATGGTGGCTTGTAGGCCATGGGGTCTTGATGAATGGCAGTAAGGAAATGCACGGGGTAAACAACAGGTCAAGCCTGGGTGTTCATGGGTGTTTGACAAGTTTTCCCATGTGAATAGCAATAGAGAGATCACAAACCTGACACTGTATATAGGTAAATTACAATGGGGAAATAGACACTGAAGATTTAGACTCCTTACTAGTATCAGAGAACATGTGTTTTGGTACCTATAATGTACCAGGGGGGAGCAATGTATTAATTGTATGGCAGGATACAATGTAGTGCCAGTGCATTAATTAACATAGGAAAGGGGCTTGTACACTTGCACAGGTATAAGAGAGTGGTGGGTAACCATGATGACATGGTGCATTCGTAGTGAGGATACAGGAGTAAGCAATACCTAACACCATACCCCCTAGGCTCTGTAAATGTTATATGTAGAGTGTAAACCATGTCCATTCGAAGGACCCTTCAGGCAGGTAATATGTTGGCCAGGTTCCTATCAACATTAGGAAGGGTTGTGTACCCATGTTCCAGTATAAGGGTGTCTATATGGTCTGTTGCAGACTGGTTGTGCTCCAGGAAGTAGAGATATCTTGTGGTGTTGCCAAATATCAGTAAAGAGCAAACAGGACACCCAATCTTCGTATATTAGTAACCTCATATAAGACTAGGGGGTGCTGCTGTCACATAATCAGTTGTAGAAGAACTTTGCAGGTAATACTGCAATGGGAAGTACCATGATGAATATCAGATTATTGGGTGTGTGTCAGGCTACTAATGGTAACATTATAGATTAGATAAGCAGGCCAAGAGTCGATTTACAAGGTGAAGTTCTCAGTAAGGTTCCAACTTCTGGTTCAGAGGTCGAGAACCCAGGTTAGTACTTAAGAGGAATGGACTGAAGCCCAATTCGAATCCTGTATCCACAGAAAGGAATTGGGTGCCATTCATGGGAACCTTGGAATTAAAGTGCTAGCTCTTATGGTGCTGAGTTGTGCTCGTGTGTTACTTTGTTGTCAAATGCTGCTTATTTTTCGTGTTCATTTCCAATACTCTGTATTCTCAATTCTATATATTCTCTTCCCTCTTCCAATGGGGAGGTGCCTGTGTTGCAGCCATTTGACAACAGGAAGAAGCTTAGAATGTGGATTATTTCCACATGGAGATTGGAATGCTTGTTTTGCATAAGCTAACAGTTTCAAGCATGTGCATATGAATAGATGGGTGTAGCAGTAGGTGGGAGTTTAGCATTAGCAAGGGGTTGCAAGAGAGACCAAGTTCAGTACAGTGGTGTACTATATAAAGGAATTGTCATTTTGTTCACATTTACACCATAGGGATAACAGGTATCAGTCAGGAATAGAGTATATTAGTACCTATAGTCTAGTAATAGGGAAACTAGATTTAAAGCTTAATGGACAAATAGAATAGGAAGTAAACTTAGAAGCCTAAATCAAACCAATAGATAGCTTATTTGCACCTTTAAATTGTGTATTGATTCTATCAATTCATAAACAGGCTACTTGGATCTTGATACAGATTCTGACCCGTGCCAGCAGCTAAGGACCACAGGCAAGTATACCTTGCCTTCCTCTACAGTTTTACTTACATGCATTTTCTTTCATTTTTCAGTCGTTTGATTATTTATGGACATGTGCTTTTCGTGTTATTTTCTGTGGAGTTGTTTTTATATAGCCATGTTCATGTTGGCCTTGTGTTTTACCTTGGAGTTGTTCTCGTCAGTACCTTGCTTGAGTCATGTCATAGAATGAGTTCGTGTAGTGAACTGCCATAGCCTTGATTATCGTTTTACACAACCAGAGGGTCCACACTCGGGACGAGGGTTGTTTGGTGCACCAGAGAGTCCACACACGGGACGAGGGTGTTTGTCATGATCAAATGGCACCAGAGAGTCTACACACGGGACGAGGGTTGACCATTTATACCAGAGAGTCCACACACGGGACGAGGGTGTCTTGCCGTGAGCTTGCCAGAGAGTCCACACTCGTGACGAGGGTTAGTGCTTAGTTCAAACCCGTGAGTCCACACTCGAGATGAGGGTTTGGTTCTTCCTTTGATCTTGTATTTATCGTTCATCCGACAGTTCATTTATACGTAGTTGTTCTAGTATTCGTGTTTCGTGTTAGTGTTCGTGGTCATTGGTCTTGTTCTTGTTCTTTCTTGTTTATTATTCGTGCATGATAAAACTACAAGATAGGCATGTATATTATGTATCTTGCTATGTCCTCTAAGGACCTTTGCAGTTGAGGTTACTTGGTTAGCAGGTTGTACTCAGTTGGTTCATTTCTTGTATTTTTCTATTTTTCCGTCTACTGGTAGTGGATTTGTGTCCACCGGACGTGACATTGATTTTGGATACATTCAGTCTATATTCATTATTGCTTAGTTTCATGGATATGCACTGATCTTGTTTGTGTCTTGATTATTCTGTGGATGAGATATAGATTTTCCCATGATTAGAGATTCGGTGACTTGTGAGTATAGACAACGTTCTACCGCCGACACTGCGGCGTAGGCTGGGCTTGGACACGCTTCGTATCCGAAAGTGGGTACGGGTCGTGACAGGTTATCCTGTGAGGATATGAGCAAGTACAAACACTAACAGCAGTTCCATATGAATTAACAAATTCTATAAGAGACAATTATAATAAAAAATAATATAAAATATCAAGACAGGAAATGTAAACATGATATGTAAATTGGATATCATGTCATGGTATGAAATACAGGAATGTAGAATAGAACATGGATATATGATGTATAAACATAAACATAAAATGGTGCCATGAGATATTAGAGCGTTATGTGATTGGCTTAGGATACATGATCAGGGTATTCCATTTGGCCCGACTATCACAGAAAAATCTCAAGAAGGGTCAAGTCGGTCAACATGGAAAGCGAGCACAAGAAATATAAGATCTCGCTACATCCTACGTGCAGTGAGGGTGACACGAGCACAAGAATAGTGACATGAGGGTATTGATCACATAACCTCTAATAATTTCCCATCTCCGAGTAGTATAATGGATCCGGACATGTCACGTCATGATACAAGATTCAAAAGCAGGGGTCAGCCCACTTCCAAATCGGTGTCTATACAAGTACAAGAAAACAAGATCAAATAATGTACCAATATATCAGAAAAGTCCAGGAATAACATCTCATGACAGGATCCGACGTATACTAGTCCGTAAACCATCGTGTCGGGAATTAAGTAAGACACTACAACTGAATCGGATATAGCAGATATCAAGACAATAAAAACTATCAGTGAATGTACTCGCCTGCGGTCCTGAGCTGTCAGTGAGAATAGATGCTCAGAGTGATGTCACAGACCTAAAGATAAGATATCATGAGTTAATTAGGGTTTGCCAGTGAATGGCATGATATTATAGTTATGTTGTGCAATCTAGGTCAATCATAGTCAAGCTAAGTCAAACAAAGTCAAACAAAGTCAAACAAGGTCACACTAGGTCAAACTAAGTCAAACTGGATCACACTAGGTCAAACTAAGTCAAACTAGATTAAATGTTAATTTACAGTTGACTTTTGGTCAACTGGTCAACCCTGGTCAACTCTAGGTCAAATCTAGGTCAAACTAGACTAATATTGACTAACAGTTGACTTTTGGTCAACTGGTCAACTTCGGTCAAGTTCTAGTCATTTCTAGGCTAAGGGTTGACTTTCGGTTGACTTTTAGTCAAAACAGTCAACCATGGTCAACCGAGGTCAAAACTAGTCTAAGTATACTATTCCTAACATTTACCAACCAAGACTTCCCGTATCTTGGTCAAAATGGTATCCCGATACCAATATCTTAGTTTAGGCCTATTACATTAACATAGGTATTCTCATACCTATAAGGTAAACTCACAACCAAGCCTCTACTTTAGTTTCTAGGCACCCCTCTACCTCAACATGGTATCCTAATACCATACCCTCGTATCTCGATACCATTATCTTGGTATCTTGATACTCTAACATCGTATCTTAAAGCATCTTAAAACCTTACCCCTTTCGTAGGGTAAATCCTTTTTACCTTGTGATACCATCTTGGCATCACAAGATACCACAACCTCTCACTCTCACTCTAGCCTATATCCAAATCTATAACACTATATCCAATCCTAATACTCAAATTCCAACTCTCTCATATACACCTTATCCTCAATATCAAATACTTTAACACACTTACTAACATAGTATCCTAACATCTAACTTACCTTAACATTCCTGCTAACATACCCTTCTAACCAATCACTCAACTCACACACACACATGAATCATAACATATAGGACCAATGGTCTGAAATGAATGGGTGAAATGGGGACTGATTTGTGTATTAAAATGGGGGTCATAGGGGGCTGCCCTGCAGCCCCCACTGCTGCTGCTGCTGCTGCTGCTGCAATATGCAGCAGCCACTGTGCTGTTGCTGCTGCTGATGCTGCTGCCACTGGCAGCAGCTCCCCCTCCCTCTTCTCTACACTTCACCCCCCTCTATCTCACTCTCTATAATACTATCTATCTACTATCTATCTACCACACTCCTATCAACCAATAATACTACCACTCTCACACTACACACACACATACAAACACATATACAAATCTATACATATTTATATACTACTCCCCCTTCTACCATAAACACAACAAAAACCACAATCTCCCACTACCACTCATCAACACAAAACAACACTTACATCACCCTCATACTCTCTATATACAAACATATATCCACACACCCACGTATACATATACAATAACATAATCAAAATCAGTCCACTATATGAATATCGGCCAAAAATGACAAGTAGAGGCTAAAATGGATCATGTAGGCTAAACCAATTGGATCTAACCATGGGTATCCAAATAGAAACAAGTCCAAACATATTAACCATTGTTAAACACCATCTAACAATCCTAAAATTGAATTTAAAACAAAATTAAACATATTAGGCATTCTATCAAACACATGGAGTGTCTCCTCTTGGAAACTGTAACGCCCCAGTCCCAAAATACGTAACACTAGGATACGTATATATACATGCCAGATACGCATCGAGAGGACGCCAGCCCAGCTCGAATACGTATAAGTTGTCTGGTTATTCTAGACCAACTATATCTCAATCCATTAAATATCGATAACAATAACGAATCAAGTACAGTAAGGCTGATCAGACCATAATACACTGATTCTAGAATAGATAAATATGTTAGAGTGGATCTCCAATAACACATTTATCATGAACAAGCAAAAGAAAAGTAAAAGCTTGTACAAGACTAGGCTATAATGCAGCAAGAATCAAATATAGGACAAAATCTAATTACGGAAGAGAAAGATAAAGCATCAACTAAATATATCTACAGTCTTGGTGTAGCAATCATCCTCCATCAGTGTACCATACCTTCATCTAATACCTAGAGAGATCACCAGGTCCTCAGAGGACTAGCAAGGCACATAATATACATGCCTTTTGTATAGTAAATAACATGCAAGAAAAATAGGAATAACAAGTAGAGGAAAGGATAACATATAAATGAACTCTACATATGGTGACAAGTCATGAGAATATAATATTAATCATGCCTATAGATGTATGTGATAAAAACTGCAGCCCGGTGAGGCACTAACAGTCCTATAACAGGTGCTCTATCGTAGCCCGGGGAGGCACTAACAAATAGAGGTATAGCCACGGCTAATAAAACATTCTCTCCCATGTTACTAGAAACTCAAGTCTATCTAGTCATGTCCAAGTCAAGTACGGGTCAAACAGGTCAGAAAAAACATGGCATAGGCATATCAATACTGTCACTAGACACGAACAAGATAAAAAAGATAGAACAAGTAAATATGGAAAGAAAAAGTAACAATCTACGTGCACGTGAAACTAGAAAGTAACCATAAATGAAATAAGAGAAATATATAACCAAGCAAGAAGGAATAGAACTATAGAAAAGCATATAAATACTGTAAAGTTTGGCAAGGTATACTTGCCTGGAGTTTTGTCTAATCTGTGCGGAGAGTGTAGAACCAAACTCTACCTGAGCCATCCATGAACGAATGAATCATACTCCGTGCAATATCTACCAACCCAAATCATAAACAAATATGCATTATTTACTAAATACAATTATGACTAACCACTCCTACCTAGAAAGCTTGGGTCGTTCTAAGTCGTGTAATACCTACATAAACCATTTTATTAATCATACCACCTATAGCTAGGTTATACTAATCTCCATGATCACTATTCGTTAATATTATGGATTACAAACTCTAGGTTCAAATATTACGTTTACATCTCGTAATTCATACTACGAAACCTATGTCATACGAATCGAGACAAGACGATTAACCACAAGGTTAACAATCTAGTCTTGGCGATCCATACAGTCGTTTTGTCAATTTCAGCGATGTGAGATCACTGGAATTGACGGATCTCAGTTTCGACGCTCAAATTCTAAAATATGAACATAATATAAATTAATAACTTACTATATATGTACTTACTATATATAGACCTTAATAATATATTTATACCAAAACTAGTCATATTGACTACTCTATTTAATATAACATATATAGTATTAAATCTACATATAAAAGTAATATATTATTAACATAAAATATCACTTTTAGTTCTGAAAAATATTTATAAATACTATATAATAATAAACGATATATTTTATACATAGAAAAATATCTGTACAAGATTTGTATTGATTCTACAACATCATTCCTAGACTTGGTTTGCGATTTGAGACCCAAAATAATAAATGTTTAAAAATATTAAATTCTAAAAAAATTCCAAAAATTAATTAAAATAGTATTTATAATGTTAAACCTTACACAACATAAATTTCAATATGATTTCATGGAGTTTTGACACTTTTGGATACAAGAAAAGCATAATTTTTCGGAGTTCGGTGAAACGGCAAATGTCGTAAAATTTTAAAAATAGCAAATTGATGCGAAACCTACCCTACAGTTATGCATCGGAAAGGTATCAACGTCTAGATTATGAATAAAAATATAAGAAGATTAGAAACTGACCTTATATAGGTGAAAAATGGCTCGCAACCAGATTCGTCAGTTCTAGACACCCTGTCGTAGAATCGATGCCACGGACAAACTGCTTGGAACTGGGGGATCCGGCAATCAGAGGTTGGAGTAGACACACAAAGGTAACTCACATATTTGGTTTGAAGTAAAATAGATGAGAAAAAGTTGATGAAATCTTGTCTACAAGTTGACTAACCTGCTGTGACGAATTCAGCACTAATTCGGTCAACTTCGGGTGCCTTTCGCACCTCGTATCGATCAAATTAGGGGCTGAGGCTCCTTGGGAAGGTGTCGGGGTATTAGGGGGGGTGTCTTAGGGTCGAGATGAAGGTGGTAGGAGGGTTGGAAGAGATCGGGGTGATGAGTTTCTGTGGGGTGGAAAGAAAAGTACGAAAATAGAAAAGAAATTGGAGGGTTTTAATAGAGAAATATATAAAAAGTTGTAACACCCTGTTTTCTGAAATTGGGGATTTTTGAAAATTTATTATTTTTATTATTTATTAGTGATATTTTAGTCATGGTATGATTTTTGGGTGATTTTAGTTAAGTTAAACCATTTCTAAAGTCATGCTAAGTCATGACTTATGACTTTGTGACTTTGTTAGTAAACCTTAGTGTAAACCCTAGTTTTCTCTAACCTAGAAGTTGCCATGACCATGAGAGCTTGACCATAGGCTTAGAATATCATTTTAGTGATTTTTAGCCATAGGGGTATTTTGGTAATTTTTAGGAATTTATTTGGAATTTAGTAGGATTAGTGAGATTTTACTATTCATGGACTTTTAGATTAGTGACTTGCTAATCCCTAACCTAATTACCCTAATCCATAGGTTAGCTACTAACCTAGAATGGCTAAGAGTGATATTTTTCATTGGTCAAAGAAATGGAAAATATCTAATTTTACCTTTAATGATATTTTGCTTGAATTGTGCAAAATATCAAGACTTTGGCAACAAAGTCTATGCCTTAGCCTAGAAGTCTTGAACCCACCACCTTGCCATGGTGTGGCCGGCCAAGGACACCCCAAGGACACCCCATGACAGCCCTTGCCCCCTCTCTCCTATATAGTTAAACACTTAGTTCAAGAGTTCAAGTTTCATGAGAAAAGAACTCTTGAAAAAACCAAGAAAAACCCTTCCACTTCACATAGCCATAACCTTGTCATTTCTCAAGCTTTGGACCTCTAGTTTCTTGCATTAGGACACTAGTATTCTGAGGAAGCCTAGGGAGAATAGTTATCCAAGTTTCATCAAGCAAGGACTCATCAAGCTAGGGGACACACACTCCTCATTTGGGTGTTTTTTCAAGAAAAACCACATCAAGAGGTAAATATATCTAAACCTAGCTAATATACTTTTTTTTCTTCATTATTGCATGCATATAGTTATAACCTAGCTGTGGGTAAGGTTTGGTGAAATTTAGGAATTGTTTGGTGTCGTATCGGACACGTATCCTAAGGTTTATATAAGTGTTTGGTGGAATGCCTCAAGGGAGAGGACTTTCAGTTTTTGCAAATCTCTTTACACAAAAACCTAGTCCTAGGTTTCCTAACCCTAACCCTAGTCCACTGTACACAAAACAATGCAGTGTCCGTGTCCAAATTGGACACGAACCCGACAGGACACACTGTGCACAAGTGCACAGTAATGCCCTGCTACCCGACACTAATAACTCACTGGACACGCCACGTGGACACGCCAAAATTGGCATAGAGCTTGGGGCACTGACTGACAGGTCACCCCCAAAGTTTGGGATGACCTCGTGTCGTGTCGGACACGGAATCGTCCCCGCAAGGGACACGCACTGGTCACGCACACACGCACAGACACCAACTTCGAGTGTCTCGTGTCGCACGGACACGACACAAGGACACCTCGTGGTGACACGGGCATGAAGCCCTATACGTGGCGTACACGTGGACACGAGCACGTGGTGCTTCGTGTCCTGTGTCGCGTGTACGACGCGTGTGACCGCGTGCACGACGCAGTCGTAAAACGCGAGTATCAGTCGTGTTTTCACGACTGATACGCTGTTAGTTCTGTGTCCACGCGTGTCGTAGACACGTGTCAGGCAGTGGGATGTGTAGCCCTATAGGTGGGATACACGTGTGCACGACCACGAGACGTGTCGTGTCTCGTGGTGTGTCCACGAGTGCGTGGAACCCGTGCACGACACTGTCCTGTGTACACATATCAGAAGCTTACCCGATCGAGTGTTTTGCGTGTTTGGACACGCGAAACGGTGTCGTGGTGTCGTGTCAGTGACTTGGGACACTAGAGTATTTATGGGGTGTTAGTTACCAACCGTTAGTATCGAGTCTTAGCTCGATTAGGTTGTGTTATTCGAATTACCCCTCTCGAGTGCAACTGTGCACTGTCACAGTTTTGAGATTATTTCCAGGTTTTTGAAAATCGAATTTTGATTCGATTTTATTAATGATTTATGTATTAGACTAGTGTATTCTAGTGAGTATATGTGTAGTATACATGTAATTGTGAGTGTGGGTCGATTTTGGGGAGTTTTGGGTGTGTGTGTATAGTTATATATGTATATACATATGTATGTGTATATGTTATATAGTGTGTGTGTGTTGGGAGCCATAGTGGTTCCAGTTTCCTGGAACCCTCCCCCCTGCCTACTGTCCAGACCCCCCTCTCTTTCACAGTCTCTCACACTCTCTCTCTCATTGTCTCACTCTCTCTCTATGTTTCTATATATATAGAGTATATATATATATATAGAGTATATATATATAGAGTATATATATATATATGAGTTTATATATATGTGTATACCTATATGATATATATATGTATATTTGTGTTAGGTTACTTTAGGTCAATATATATATATATATATATATATATATATATATATATATATATATATATATATATATATATATATATATATATGTATGTGGTTGTATATATATATGTTATGCATTTTTGGGTATAGGGATAGTGTATATCTATATATGTAGATATATACATATATATATATGACTTTAGTTATAGGTTATATTTAAAACCTAGACTATGGCCTATGGCCAAGGTTATTGGCCTATGGTTGGGGTTAGCCCTAATGACCCAAAAACTATTGTTGACCCTTGTTGACTGAAAGTTGACCAAAGTCAACTATAGGTCAAGGTTGACCTAGTTCACCTAGAAATGACTAGGAATGACCTAAATCAACTAGTTTGACTAGTTTGACTAAAACTCTAACTAGTTAACTAATGTTGACCTAGCTTTGACTTAGAGTTGACTTTAACCTAGATTAAACTTGTTTGACCTTATTTGACCTAGTATGACTTCCTGTGACTTAGTTTAACTATTAGAGTTGACCAAGAGTTGACTTTTGACCAGTTGACCTAGAATCATGTAGTATGCATTGTATACTTTATTTTTATCATTGTGGATACATTGTGACTTATATTGCTCTGACTAGGAGCCACACACCTCTCCTCAGGCAGTATATCCTCTTCAGACATTCAGTTATCAGGCGAGTACATTCTCTGACCGTTTCATACTTGTTCAGGCTTTACTTCTCGCTCTAGATTACTTTACTTGTTGCTGTCACGTTGGTAACACGGATTGGTACTATATGGATCTTTACATGAGATGTTATCCCCCTCGGGAGCATCGGGTACTTCATGTTATGTGTGTTTCACTATCATCATGTACTCATATGCTTCCATTATTCATGTACACTCATGTGATCATGTACTCTCATATTTACTGAGCTCTCATGTATACTATCATGTGCACCCTTTCATGGGCCCCATGTGATATCATGTACAATAACGTAACTTGTATAGATCCTTGTGTATTGATTGGGGAAACGGGGGAGTAGAAGTGGACATGTGAATAATTCCAAAGTAGTGTAATCATGTACAAACTCCGTAGTGTAATCATGTATAAGTCCAGCCATTCACATGCCTATCTTATGCTCTACATCACTAGTCACTTACAGTTCTCTATATACAGTAGATATTTCATTACAGCTATCTCTTTTACAGCGTATATTTCCTTTCAGCAGTTCATGTATCTTACTCTATTGCCTGTATCGTATTTCCTAACATGATATGTACTGTGTGAGATGTATTGTGCTCGTTCCTGTCCTGATTGGACCTGTTGAAAATATTACAGAGGATGAGGAGGAGGCCCTGGTGTCTACCTATTATGGAGCAGGACTAGATGATACTTATGTTATGGACCCTCAGCAGGTTCCACCTACAGCTGAGGAGGATGTTCCAGTAGTCTAGACCAGTTTAGTCTAGGCAGTCTTTTCTATATCTTTTTGTCTCACATTCTGTGTTGTATTTTGAGATGTGGAGATGTATAGACTCTTAGACTTTTGTATTATGAGTTGACAGTTCTGGATATTATGTTGTACTAGACACTTAGACCTTTTTCATCTATGCTATGGTTCTCCTTGAGTTACTATCTATCTATCTGTTCTTCATTCTTCTACCTTAGATGTGATTGAGACAGCATATTGTTATATCACCTCCATTCGGAGAGTATATACTGTGCAGGTACTTTTATATTGTTAGATGATTGACCTAGGACAGCGTTCTACCGCCGATACTGCGGCGTAGGCTGGGCGTTGTTACGTTCTCGTACCCTGACAGTGGGTGCGGGTCGTGACACGTTTTTAGTGGTGGCCTATGCAGGTCGAGTTTATGTAGTGGTATTCAAACTAGAGTATCACTACAGCCTGCAGTAGGATTAGGATACATATTTTGAAGGTACTCAATCACTGTTAGGATTCCTTGAAAGATTCCTGAGACGACCCTTGAGAATCTTATTAAACTTCAATTTGAATCATTTCCCTTGCTTGTTGCTCTCACTCCTTGATTATCGAATTTGATTTTGTTGGATCGTTGTTGATTTGATTTTCCTATCGAGATGAATTTTTATGGCCCGAGTTACGATATTTTTCTGATAACATATGACGACGGGAATACAGGGATGGTAAAACGTCTACTTGGTTATGGAACCTAGAGTTTATCGCAGCTACATTAGCTGGCGTGGCGGAAACATAGAGACCTGACTTCGGATGTACGTATCTTGGTTATGAGATTTGGAATTCCTCGCAGCTATACTAGTCGGCATAGCGAGAATTCCAGACGACATGATTATAGAGGTGCATGCCCCTGTTATGTACTCTATCGTTTATCGCAGCCTTGCTTACTAGCGTGGCAAGGACTCTGAGTATCATGATTTTTAGACAGACGCATATGATTATCAGATTGTATCTTAGAAAGGTTCTTAAATATACCGTCTCTATCTTCATTCCAGTTATTATAAATTGTTTCCATCATTAAATAATTTAGGAGTAGAGATCTTCTTAGCTTTATAGAGCTTATGCATATGTAGTTCTTTCGTAGTGTGATGATTTGATACCTTGTGATTAGGCCCTTGTCTTAGGAATGATAGTATAGCCTGGCTTTGAATAGTAATCCTTGTAGCTAGTTCTCCTTGTTGATATTACTAGTTTTCAGCCTTGATGATTGATTTATATTTTATTTCCTTTCTCTTTTTTCAGTATGGCACCCATGACGCGAGCCCGTCGCCTGAGGGCAGCTGCAGCTACTGAGAGCGTGCCTCCACCTCCTACTGTTCAGGAGATAGTTATCCCTCTATCTGATCAGGGGGTGGTGGCACCTTCTGCCATTGAGGAGATGGTGGTAGCCTCGCCAGAGAGTCTTCCTTCATCTCCTGTCATTCAGGAGAGAGCTGTGAATTTGCCTGAGACCGAGAGCCCTTTCCTACCCTCTGTACTCCATACTGTACCACCCGGGGGTTTGCTACTTGATGCAGCCCAGGTGTTTGCATTTTTCCAAGAGAGGTTGATGGAGTCACAGAGAGTTCATGAGGAGGCCATGAGGGAGCAAATCCAGAGGTTGCTACGTCTGCGGGACTCTGTGCTTCTAGGAGGAGAGCCTAGCTCCAAGAGGGCGAGGAGCAGTACCCAATCCTACCCAGAGTCTGAGGAGTACCCATTTATCCAGCCTATATCATCATACCCAGCCCAGTCTCCTGTCCAGCAGAGGCCAGCTGAGCCGGAGCCTATCTGTGCCTACTGCAAGAAGTCTGGACACAAGTGGGACTACTGTAGAAAGAGACTAGGATTGTGCCTAATCTGTGGTTCAGCTGCACATTGGATACAGCACTGCCCTGCTATGCCTGCCCCAACCAGGGCCCTGCTTCCAGGAGGGAGTTCTGGTTCTCAGACCTAGCTGGAGGTGAGTTGACCTAACCTTAGTATTTCTTTTTTTGAGAATTTTGATGCATCCCTTGCTTGTATGTTTTGATACCTTGTGATTGCCTAGTACTGTAGCATGGTTGGTATAACTAGAAGAGACCACAGACTGATATTGCATGCCATGACCCCATAGGTTACACTTTTCAAACTGTATGATTAAGGTAGATTCTGAGACCATGATTGCTGGGGGTTTTAACCTAGAAGGCTTGCTACCATCTTAACTTCGAGAACGAAATTTTTATAGGAGGGTAGACGACCCTATAGTCTTGATGATTGTTGTTTCCTTACCTTCCCAAATTTGGACACCTTAGATTGCTTGAACGTTTTGATACCATAGGACAGTATTGATCTAGAATGACTAGTGTACCTAGATGAGACCACAGACTGTTCCATTTAACCTGTCCCCCTGGTACCACTATTCATCATGATTTTGGTTCAATTTAGGCTATAGACCTTTCCCACTCTAAATTTTGATCACCGTAGACACATTACAGTGACTTTAAAATTTGGAACACAAGACTAGTTGTTTTCCCAAAACTGACTTCACGTACATGACCTAGACATGACATACTACACCCATAACCTTAGTGTCCCACTCAGGCATACCATTGTGTGCTTCGTTTGCTTAGTACGATTTCCTGACCCGAGACTCCATCCTGAATTACCCTATGGAGTTACTTTTGGCTTCAATTTGAATTCAGGACACCTTATGACCTGAAACTGCCAGCCAATTTTGGACATGACCCAGTATAGGTCTACTACCCATATTTTGCTTGATGACCCTATATGTTGCCTAGGTAGTGGCTTCGTCCTTGATTATTGGAGGTTGACCTAGAAGGAGTACGACCATCTAAATTTCGAGGACGAAATTATTTTAAGGTGGGTAGACTTGTAACACCCTGTTTTCTGAAATTGGAGATTTTTGAAAATTTATTATTTTTATTATTTATTAGTGATATTTTAGTCATGGTATGATTTTTGGGTGATTTTAGTTAAGTTAAACCATTTCTAAAGTCATGCTAAGTCATGACTTATGACTTTGTGACTTTGTTAGTAAACCTTAGTGTAAACCCTAGTTTTCTCTAACCTAGAAGTTGCCATGACCATGAGAGCTTGACCATAGGCTTAGAATATCATTTTAGTGATTTTTAGCCATAGGGGTATTTTGGTAGTTTTTAGGAATTTATTTGGAATTTAGTAGGATTAGTGAGATTTTACTATTCATGGACTTTTAGATTAGTGACTTGCTAATCCCTAACCTAATTACCCTAATCCATAGGTTAGCTACTAACCTAGAATGGCTAAGAGTGATATTTTTCATTGGTCAAAGAAATGGAAAATATCTAATTTTACCTTTAATGATATTTTGCTTGAATTGTGCAAAATATCAAGACTTTGGCAACAAAGTCTATGCCTTAGCCTAGAAGTCTTGAACCCACCACCTTGCCATGGTGTGGCCGGCCAAGGACACCCCAAGGACACCCCATGACAGCCCTTGCCCCCTCTCTCCTATATAGTTAAACACTTAGTTCAAGAGTTCAAGTTTCATGAGAAAAGAACTCTTGAAAAAACCAAGAAAAACCCTTCCACTTCACATAGCCATAACCTTGTCATTTCTCAAGCTTTGGACCTCTAGTTTCTTGCATTAGGACACTAGTATTCTGAGGAAGCCTAGGGAGAATAGTTATCCAAGTTTCATCAAGCAAGGACTCATCAAGCTAGGGGACACACACTCCTCATTTGGGTGTTTTTTCAAGAAAAACCACATCAAGAGGTAAATATATCTAAACCTAGCTAATATACTTTTTTTTCTTCATTATTGCATGCATATAGTTATAACCTAGCTGTGGGTAAGGTTTGGTGAAATTTAGGAATTGTTTGGTGTCGTATCGGACACGTATCCTAAGGTTTATATAAGTGTTTGGTGGAATGCCTCAAGGGAGAGGACTTTCAGTTTTGCAAATCTTTTTACACAAAAACCTAGTCCTAGGTTTCCTAACCCTAACCCTAGTCCACTGCACACAAAACAATGCAGTGTCCGTGTCCAAATTGGACACGAACCCGACAGGACACACTGTGCACAAGTGCACAGTAATGCCCTGCTACCCGACACTAATAACTCACTGGACACGCCACGTGGACACGCCAAAATTGGCATAGAGCTTGGGGCACTGACTGACAGGTCACCCCCAAAGTTTGGGATGACCTCGTGTCGTGTCGGACACGGAATCGTCCCCGCAAGGGACACGCACTGGTCACGCACACACGCACAGACACCAACTTCGAGTGTCTCGTGTCGCACGGACACGACACAAGGACACCTCGTGGTGACACGGGCATGAAGCCCTATACGTGGCGTACACGTGGACACGAGCACGTGGTGCTTCGTGTCCTGTGTCGCGTGTACGACGTGTGTGACCGCGTGCACGACGCAGTCGTAAAACGCGAGTATCAGTCGTGTTTTCACGACTGATACGCTGTTAGTTCTGTGTCCACGCGTGTCGTGGACACGTGTCAGGCAGTGGGATGTGTAGCCCTATAGGTGGGCTACACGTGTGCACGACCACGAGACGTGTCGTGTCTCGTGGTGTGTCCACGAGTGCGTGGAACCCGTGCACGACACTGTCCTGTGTACACATATCAGAAGCTTACCCGATCGAGTGTTTTGCGTGTTTGGACACGCGAAACGGTGTCGTGGTGTCGTGTCAGTGACTTGGGACACTAGAGTATTTATGGGGTGTTAGTTACCAACCGTTAGTATCGAGTCTTAGCTCGATTAGGTTGTGTTATTCGAATTACCCCTCTCGAGTGCAACTGTGCACTGTCACAGTTTTGAGATTATTTCCAGGTTTTTGAAAATCGAATTTTGATTCGATTTTATTAATGATTTATGTATTAGACTAGTGTATTCTAGTGAGTATATGTGTAGTATACATGTAATTGTGAGTGTGGGTCGATTTTGGGGAGTTTGGGGTGTGTGTGTATAGTTATATATGTATATACATATGTATGTGTATATGTTATATAGTGTGTGTGTGTGTGTTGGGAGCCATAGTGGTTCCAGTTTCCTGGAACCCTCCCCCCTGCCTACTGTCCAGACCCCCCTCTCTTTCACAGTCTCTCACACTCTCTCTCTCATTGTCTCACTCTCTCTCTATGTTTCTATATATATAGAGTATATATATATATATAGAGTATATATATATAGAGTATATATATATATGAGTTTATATATATGTGTATACCTATATGATATATATATGTATATTTGTGTTAGGTTACTTTAGGTCAATATATATATATATATATATATATATATATATATATATATATATATATATATATATATATATATATATATATATATGTATGTGGTTGTATATATATGTTATGCATTTTTGGGTATAGGGATAGTGTATATCTATATATGTAGATATATACATATATATATGACTTTAGTTATAGGTTATATTTAAAACCTAGACTATGGCCTATGGCCAAGGTTATTGGCCTATGGTTGGGGTTAGCCCTAATGACCCAAAAACCATTATTGACCCTTGTTGACTGAAAGTTGACCAAAGTCAACTATAGGTCAAGGTTGACCTAGTTCACCTAGAAATGACTAGGAATGACCTAAATCAACTAGTTTGACTAGTTTGACTAAAACTCTAACTAGTTAACTAATGTTGACCTAGCTTTGACTTAGAGTTGACTTTAACCTAGATTAAACTTGTTTGACCTTATTTGACCTAGTATGACTTCCTGTGACTTAGTTTAACTATTAGAGTTGACCAAGAGTTGACTTTTGACCAGTTGACCTAGAATCATGTAGTATGCATTGTATACTTTATTTTTATCATTGTGGATACATTGTGACTTATATTGCTCTGACTAGGAGCCACACACCTCTCCTCAGGCAGTATATCCTCTTCAGACATTCAGTTATCAGGCGAGTACATTCTCTGACCGTTTCATACTTGTTCAGGCTTTACTTCTCGCTCTAGATTACTTTACTTGTTGCTGTCACGTTGGTAACACGGATTGGTACTATATGGATCTTTACATGAGATGTTATCCCCCTCGGGAGCATCGGGTACTTCATGTTATGTGTGTTTCACTATCATCATGTACTCATATGCTTCCATTATTCATGTACACTCATGTGATCATGTACTCTCATGTTTACTGAGCTCTCATGTATACTATCATGTGCACCCTTTCATGGGCCCCATGTGATATCATGTACAATAACGTAACTTGTATAGATCCTTGTGTATTGATTGGGGAAACGGGGGAGTAGAAGTGGACATGTGAATAATTCCAAAGTAGTGTAATCATGTACAAACTCCGTAGTGTAATCATGTATAAGTCCAGCCATTCACATGCCTATCTTATGCTCTACATCACTAGTCACTTACAGTTCTCTATATACAGTAGATATTTCATTACAGCTATCTCTTTTACAGCGTATATTTCCTTTCAGCAGTTCATGTATCTTACTCTATTGCCTGTATCGTATTTCCTAACATGATATGCACTGTGTGAGATGTATTGTGCTCGTTCCTGTCCTGATTGGACCTGTTGAAAATATTACAGAGGATGAGGAGGAGGCCCTGGTGTCTACCTATTATGGAGCAGGACTAGATGATACTTATGTTATGGACCCTCAGCTGGTTCCACCTACAGCTGAGGAGGATGTTCCAGTAGTCTAGACCAGTTTAGTCTAGGCAGTCTTTTCTATATCTTTTTGTCTCACATTCTGTGTTGTATTTTGAGATGTGGAGATGTATAGACTCTTAGACTTTTGTATTATGAGTTGACAGTTCTGGATATTATGTTGTACTAGACACTTAGACCTTTTTCATCTATGCTATGGTTCTCCTTGAGTTACTATCTATCTATCTGTTCTTCATTCTTCTACCTTAGATGTGATTGAGACAGCATATTGTTATATCACCTCCATTCGGAGAGTATATACTGTACAGGTACTTTTATATTGTTAGATGATTGACCTAGGACAGCATTCTACCGCCGATACTGCGGCGTAGGCTGGGCGTTGTTACATTCTCGTACCCTGACAGTGGGTGCGGGTCGTGACAAAAGTGTACGTAAATCCTAGATGGAAGATATTCACATAAGGGGAAAGAAGTTGGGGTGGAGTAGGATTTTATTTGTTGGAATTTGATTGCATATTCTAAAAGATACACCAATTCTATCTCCTAGGATTTAAATTGGTTCCAAAATAGGAAAGTTGTTATAAGATTTGATTTAAATTTGATTTAATTAATGTGGCTGTATATTAATCCCAAAAAATAATCTAAAATATGTCTAATAGTTTAGGATACCCTATGATAGGCTGCACGGTTCCCTAGTTGGACTAGTTTTGGGTCGGTATAATTTTTGTGATCGATTTGAGTCCAATATGTCTATAGTTTCGACTTGTGTGCCACTTAAGATAAACTAGCACATGGGAACTCAATTGAGTAGCACACCAATGACATGTGCGTAGTAGGCTCAAAATGGGTCAAAACCATATATTGGGTCAAATGATTTGGATCGAAGTTGGGCCTTAATTGCTAATTGGAAAGCTAGTCAAATTTTACGGTAGAGACTAAAATGACTATTTTACCCCTAAAGTTGCACATGAAAAAAATATAGCACAAGGGAACACGTTTGGATGGGACATGATATATCAAACTGAAGGTGAACTTGTCTAGAATACAATGATGGTGATAGATTTGAGAAATTGATAATTATTGTGCTTCAAAAATCAAAACTACGAAAAAGTATATCTATAATCATAATTAAAAAAATCTAATTTAATAAATAGAAAACATATAAAATAGATAAAAAATAATTCTAAAAAAATTAGGGTCCTTACAGAAACAATCCATGGGGACACCAAAACTACCCCAACTTCCTAGAGATGACTCATGAGAGCTTCAAAATCCATACTAATTATGGTTTATGCATGAGGGTGGTCCTAATGAATGCAAAACTAATTAAAATGGAAGGAAAATCAAAATAGAGAGATGGCTTTATCTATTGGGAGTTGGATCCCAATGATACTCTCAAATGGACACTTCTCTAGGCAACTTGTTCCCAAACTTTGCTAGAACCCTTCCTTGGTTGAATGAGGAAGATTTGGTGGATGAAGGAAAGTATTTGGAGATCAAATCAAAGAGGGGAGTTATCTAATTTGGGGAAGAACACATGAAGAATAAAAAGGAGGCTATTAACTAATAAATGGAATGGGACTGAATCCCTAATGTGGCCGGCCACTAAAGGCCCTCTCTTCCCTATGTACAATGTCTAAAATACCCCCCTCCCTTGGTCTCCTTTGAGTCAACTTAAGTCATATTAGGGTTTGGGGTCAAAAAGGGTCAAGTTTGAGTCTCTAATTAGACTAATCTAATTAAGTAGGATTAGCCTAATCTTACTAACTCAATTAGTGAGGTTGGTGGGCATGTCTAACTAATATGTGGGTCCCGACTAGAGTCTAAGCTACCCGGATCCCCGATACAAGTCGGAATGAGATAAAATTCAAACCCGACTAAAATAATCCCCAAATAACGTTATTAATAAATAAATAATTCCAAAATATCCAAAAATGAAAAATGATCATTTTACCACTATTTATGAAAACTGGGAGTGACAAATCTACCCACCTTAAAAAAATTTGTCCTCGAAATTAAAACAAACAAAATCACAAGAAACATATGCAGAAACAAAATAACTTATACCTCAAGGCTCGAAGAGATAAGGGAAACGCTCCCGCATGTCGTCCTCTCTCTCCTAGGTAGACTCACCTGGAGAGTGGTGCCTCCATGCAACGCGAACCAAAGATATAACCTGGTTCCGGAGCATCTTCTCCCTACGATTCAGAATCTCGACTGGCTGTTCTGGATAGTTGAGTGTAGGTCCCACCTCTATCGCTGAATGGTCTAATACATGGCTAGGATCTGCCATGTACCATCTCAGCTACGACACATGGAACACTTTTTCGAGCGTAGGTGGCAAGTCTAGTCGATAAGCTACTGCACCGATCCTTTTAAGGATACTGAAATGCCCGATGTAGCGCGGACTAGGCTTCCTATCCCGGCCAAAGCGAATCGTGCCACATGTCGGGAAAATCTTCAGGAATACCATATCATCGGCCTAGACATAAAACAAAACTCAGCACACAAAACCAAACAAACAAACACAAACAAGCACAAACAAGCACAACAGGAAACTGAAACTAACCTCGAACTCTAACGGTCTCCGATGGCTATCGGCCCAATGCCGCTGCCTATCCTTAGCTACCAAAATCTGTCTCTAATCTGTCTAACCTTCTCGGCCGCATCCACTACTATCTTCGGCCCAAGCATCAGCCTCTCACCGACATCGTCCCATGACAAAGGAGTGCGACATCTCCATCCGTATAGAGCCTCAAACGGTGACATCTCTATACTGGCCTGGTAGCTGTTGTTGTAAGCAAACTCTACCAGGTGAAGATGATCCTCCCAAGAACCTTCGAGGTCTAACACACATGTGCGAAGCATATCCTCAAGAGTCTGGATGGTCCTATCTGACTACCCGTCTGTCTGGGGGTGGTAAGTGGTACTAAACTTGAGCTGGGTGCCGAAGCTAATATGCAAACTCCTCCAGAAGTGGAAAGTGAAGCGATTATCCCAATCTGAGACTATGCTCACCGGAACTCCGTACAATCTGACTATCTGACGTACGTATAGCTCTGCCAACTTCTTCGTAGACAGACCCACTTTGAAAGGCAAGAAGTGGACCAATTTGGTCAATCGATCAACGATGACCCAAATCGCGTCCTTTTCTCCAGGAGATCGTGGAAGTCCGGACACAAAGTCCATGGTAATGTGCTTCCAGTTTCACTCAGGAATGGGTAGTGGATGTAGCAACCCACCTGGCCTCTGCCTCTCGGCCTTCACTTGCTGACACACTAGACAGCGAAATACAAACATAGCTACCTCTCGCTTCATGTCGTACCACCATACGTGCTCTCTCAAATCTCTGTACATCTTGTTGGCTCTAGGATGCATAAAGTACTGAGAGTGATGCGCTTCCTGAAGAACCTCCTCCCGAAGCTCTCCACTCAGAACGCACAGTCTAGCACCGTGCCTCAGCGACCCATCTTCGGCTATAGAGAAATCGTCGAGCAAACCTGCTCGCACCTGCTCCCTGATGCTCTTCAGGGCAACATCATCATACTGCACTGATCTGACTCTGTCCATCATCTCAGACTAAATCTGTAAGCCCCACATCTGAACCTCTATGCCCGGAACAATCACCTCGATACCCAAACTATCCAGATCGGCCAAAAGATGACGATCTGCCGTCAAATACATAACGACTGGATACCTGTTCAAGGTATCTGTAACTAAGTTGGCCTTGCCTGGATGGTACTACAACGAGATATCGAAGTCCTTTATCAGCTCAAGCCACCGTCTCTGTCGCATGTTCAGCTCCTTCTGTGTGAATACGTACTTCAAGATCTTGTGATCCGTGAAGATCTCAACTCACTCTCCGTACAAGTAATGCTTCCACAACATCAAAGCAAAGATAACAGCGGCCAGCTCCAGATTGTGAGTAGGGTAGTTCTTCTTATGAGGACGTAACTGTCTAGATGTAAAGGCAATCACCTTTCCGTGCTGCTGAAGAACGCAACCCAAACACTTTTCATAAGCGTCGCTGTAGATTGTGAAACCACCAGTCCCAGATGGCAATGTCAAGATCAGAGCTGAGGCCAACCTCTTCTTCAGCTTATCGCAAGCAGCCTGACACTCCTCAGTCCAGACGAACTCTACGTCCTTTCTGGTGAGTCTAGTCATCGGCTCTGCAATTCGAGAGAAGTCCTGGACGAACTTCCGATAGTAGCCTGCTAGACCCAGAAAGCTCCGAATCTTGGCAACTGAACTGGGTGTAGACCAGGACTCCATTGCTGAAATCTTCTTTGGGTCTACTGAGATCCCGTACTCGGTCACAACATGACCTAAGAACTCCACATGTCCCAGGAAGAACTTGTACTTCGAAAGCTTCCCGTACAACTGCTTCTTCCTCAGAGTCTCGAGCACAATCCGTAGATGCTCCTCGTGCTCCTCCAGCGTCTTCGAGTAGACCAAGATGTCATCTATGAAGACCACCACGAACTTATGAAGGTATTGATGGAATACCTTGTTCATCAAGTTCATGAACACTGCTGGGGCGTTGGTCAACCCAAATGGCATAACAGTGAACTCGTACTGGCCGTACCGAGTCCAAAAAGCCATCTTCGGAATGTCTTCCTGCTTCACCTTCAGCTGATGGTAGCCGGACCTCAAATCTATATTTGAAAACACCTTTGCGCCGCTCAACTGATCGAACAAGTCGTCAATCCTCGGCAACGGGTACTTGTTCTTGATAGTAAGGTTGTTGAGCGCTCTGTAATCGATACACATGCATTCTATACCATCCTTCTTCGGTATAAATAAAACAGGTGTGCCCCGGGGTAAAGAACTAGATCTGATAAAACCTTTGTCCTGCAGCTCGTCAACTTGCTTCTTCAGCTCTGCCAACTCGCTATTGTTGATCAATTCGATTTTGGGTTATTCGGTTTAAACCGATTTAACCAAATGCTCACCCCTATTCTCAATTTATCTTTGGTCCTCCAAGAGGATTCTTTTCACGATTTTAATTTTGTGCGAGATGCTAATTGTCGGGAGGGAGGAGGCCCATATCTCATTTATTTTTGAGAAATTTTGACTTACCCCGCACTTGAATTACCTTAATTCAAGGTGCACTCACCAGTTTTGCAAAAATATTTAGTAACCCCCATTTTGGACAGAAATAGTAAAAAAATATTTTTTTGACCAAAATGCCCTTGTCTTCCTCTTTCCTATAACCCACTCCCCCTACGGCCACCGCCCCTCCCCCTCATGCGGCCACCGCTAGCTGTCACGACCCGCACTCTAAGTAGGGACACGAGCACGTGGGTACGTCCAGCCTACGCCGCAGAATCGGCGGTAGAACGCTGTATAGGTTGTCTATAATTCACAACATCTAGACACAATATAAAGGTACCTGTCATCTCCGCACGGAGGTATATAATATCACAACTCAATCAAAAGACATCTAAGGAAGATAGCACGAAATATGAAAGATATGATAGAAGGAGAATAATAGGAAATAGATGCAAGATCCCATACAAGTTTAGAGTTAAAAAATATAACAGAAATCCCAATAATATATATACTACAAGTCTGAAGTACTAGCTAGATCACAGTCCAGACAAGCCTATCTAACTAGTCTAAGCAGACGGTGAGTCCTCTATAAGCACCGGTTCCACGGAAATATCCAAGTCATACTCGCCATCTATGTAGTAGCCATAGAAGGTCGAGCAATCAGCCTCTAAATCATCTGTAGACATCAACGGGATTATCCTATCAGGATATGAGCAAGTATAAACACTAACATCAGTTCCATATGAATTGACAAATTCTATAAGAGACAATTATAATAAAAAACAAGATGAAATATCAAGACAGGAAATGTAAACATGATATATAAACTGGATATCATGTCATGGTATGAAATACAGGAATGTAGAATAGAACATGGATATATGATGTATAAACGTAAACATAAAATGGTGCCATGAGATATTAGAGCGTTATGTGATTGGCTTGGGATACATGATCAGGCTATTCCATTTGGCCCGGCTAGCTATCACAGAAAAATCTCAAGAAGGGTCAAGCCGGTCAACATGGAAAGCGAACACAAGAAATATAAGATCTCACTACACCCTACGTGCAGTGAGGGTGACGCGAGCACAAGAATAGTGACATGAGGGTATTGATCACATAACCTCTAATAATTTCCCATCTCCGAGTAGTATAATAGATCCGGACATGTCACGTCATGATATGGGATTCAAAAGCAGGGGGCCAGCCCACTCCCAAATCGGTGTCTATACAAGTACAAGAAAACAAGATCGAACAATATACCAATATATCAGGAAAGTCCAGGAATAACATCTCATGACATGATCCGGCGTATACTAGTCCGTGAACCATCACGTCGGAAATCAAGTAAGTCACTACAATTGAATTGAATATAGCAAATATCAAGACAATGAAAACTATCAGTGAATATACTCGCCTGCGGTCCTGAGCTGTCAGTGAGAATAGATGCTCAGAGTGATGTCACAGACCTAAAGATGAGATATCATGAGTTAATTAGAGTTTGATAGTGAATGGCATGATATTCTAGTTATGCTATATAATCTAGGTCAATCTTAGTCAAGCTAAGTCAAACAAAGTCAAACAAAGTCAAACTGGGTCACACTAGGTCAAACAAAGTCAAACAAAGTCAAACTAGGTCAAAGGTTGACTTACAGTTGACTTTTGGTCAACTGGTCAACCCTGGTCAAATCTAGGTCAAACTAGACTAATGTAGACTAACAGTTGACTTTTGGTCAACTGGTCAACTCCGGTCAAGTTCTAGTCATTTTTAGGCTAAGGGTTGACTTTTGGTTGACTTTTAGTCTAAACAGGCAACCATGGTCAACCGAGGTCAAAACTAGTCTAAGTATACTATTCCTAACATTTACCAACCAAGACTTCCCGCATCTTGGTCAAAATAGTATCCCGATACCAATATCTTAGTTTAGGCCTATTACCTTAACATAGGTATTCTCATACCTATAAGGTAAACTCACAACCAAGCCTCTACCTTAGTTTCTAGGCACCCCTCTACCTCAATATGGTATCCTAATACCATATCCCTGTATCTCGATACCATTATCTTGGTATCTTGATACTCTAATATCGTATCTTGAAGCATCTTAATACCTTACCCGTTTCGTAGGGTAAATCCTATTTACCTTGTGATACCATCTTGGCATCACAAGATACCACAACCTCTCACTCTCACTCTAGCCCATATCCAAATCTATAACACTATATCCAATCCTAATACTCAAATACCAACTCTCTCATATACACCTTACCCTCAATATCAAATACTTTAACACATTTACTAACATAGTATCCTAACAACTAACTTACCTTAACATTCCTACTAACATACCCTTCTAACCAATCACTCAACTCACACTCACACACACACATGAATCATAACATATAGGACCAATGGTCTGAAATGAATGGGTGAAATGGGGATTGATTTCTGTATTAAAATGGGGTTCATGGGGGGCTGCCCTGCAGCCCCACACTGCTGCTGCTGCTGCAATATGCAGCAGCCACTGTGTGTTGCTGCTGGGTTGATGCAGTCCCCTGTGGGGACTGCTGCTGATGCTGCTGCCACTGGCAGCAGCTCCCCCTCCATCTTCTCCACACTTCACCCCCCTCTATCTCACTCTCTACAATACTATCTATCTACTATCTATCTACCACACTCCCATCAACTAATAATACTACCACTTTCACACTACACACACACATACAAACACATATACAAATCTATACATATGTATATACTACTCCCCCTTCTACCATAAACACAACAACAACCACAATCTCCCACTACCACTCATCAACACACAACAACACTCACATCACCCTCCTACTCTCTATATACAAACATACATCCACACACCCACATATACATATACAATAACATATCCAAAATCAGTCCACTATATCAATATAGGCTAAAAATGACAAGTAGTGGCTAAAATGGATCATGTAGGCTAAACCACTTGGATCTAACCATGGGTATCCAAATAGAAACAAGTCCAAACATATTAACCATGGTTAAACCACCCTCTAACAATCCTAAAACTGAATTTAAAACAAAATTAAACCTATTAGGCATTCTATCAAACACATGGAGTGCCTCCTCTTGGAAACTCTCCATGTGGACACCAAAACTACTCCAACTTTCTAAAGAGGACTCATGAGAGCCTCAAAATCCATACTAATGGTGGTTTATGCATGGGGGTGGTCCTAATGAATGCAAAACTAATTAAAATGGAAGAAACATCAACATAGAGAGATGGCTTTACCTATTGGGAGTTGGATCCCAATGATACTCTCAAATGGACACTTCTCTAGGCAACTTGTTTCCAAACTTTGCTAGAACCCTTCCT
This sequence comes from Iris pallida, assembly GCA_029216955.1. Classification (NCBI taxonomy): domain Eukaryota; kingdom Viridiplantae; phylum Streptophyta; class Magnoliopsida; order Asparagales; family Iridaceae; genus Iris; species Iris pallida. The sequence continues at coordinate 2,872,181 of JANAVB010003200.1, forward strand.
TGGTTGAATGAGGAAGATTGGTGGAAGATTTGGTGGATGAAGGAAAGTATTTGGAGATCAAATCAAAGAGGGGAGCTCTCTAATTTGGGGAAGAACACATGAAGAATAAAAATGAGGCTATTAACTAATGAATGGATGGGAATGAATCCCTAATGTGGCCGGCCACTAAAGGCCCTCTCTCCCATATGTACAATGTCTAAAATACCCCCCTGGTCTCCTTTGAGTCAACTTAAGTCGCATTAGGGTTTGGGGTTAAAAAGGATCAAGTTTGAGTCTCTAATTAGACTAATCTAATTAAGTGGGATTAGCCTAATCTTACTAACTTAATTAGTGGGGTTGGTGGGCCATGTCTAACTAATATGTGGGTCCCGACTAGAGTCTAAGCTACCCGGGTCCCCGATACAAGTCAGAATGAGATGAAATTCGAACCCGACTAAAATAATCTCCAAATAACATTATTAATAAATAAATAATTCCAAAATATCCAAAAATAAAAAATGACCATTTTACCCCTATTTATGAAAACTGAGAGTGACAACCGCCCTTTCCGTCGCCGTTGCTGCTACCGGAGGCTGCTCCCCCCTCCCCGTTTACGCTCCCCCCTCCTCGCCTCCGCCCCCTCACCTCCTTGGTGGCAGCAGCTGCAGCAGAAGCAACAGTAGCAGCGACGGCGGAGCAGCATCGACGGGAGGGGCGGTGGTCGCGCGAGGGGGGAGTGGGTTAGAGGAAAGAAGAAGGCAGGGACATTTTGGTCCAAAAAATATTTTTTTGACAGTTTTCGTCCAAAATGGGTGGTACTATACATTTTTGCAAAACTGTGGGGTGCACCTTGAATTAGGGTAATTCAAGTGGGGGGTAAGTCAAAATTTCTTTTTTTTTTTACATGGATAAATCTCTACCATTATGATACGGCTTGGGAACTGTTCATTGGGTTAGGAAATGGCTAAAAAATAGGCTCAATTGGTTAGGAAATGGCTAAAGAATGAGTCCCAGTATATATATATCTTTTATAACTATTAATTAGAAAAAAAAACTAAAATCCTTTTAACTACCTGAATATTATAAATTCTAAAATACATTAAATATTTAAATTATATTTAAATCCAATACATAATATTATATAACTAAACACATATAAAAATAATATCTATAACAAATCCTAATGACAATTACCTAGATCCTAGTGGCTGAGATAGGAGGCATTTGCCCCCCATCTACTCATAAAAAGGATAGAGGTTGGAGACAGTGGGCTAAACAAAGTCCCGAACGTTACGTCGGATATCCAAAAAATTATAATTAAAATATATTTAAAATAATTTAAATATTTTTATTTAATTTTCCAACAATGATATTTTTTGGTGAGTACAAGGCACGTGGTGACTAATCTATACTACTATATAATGCCAAAAGTTAGGCTTCACCGTTAAAGTTTTCGTTCAAAAAATACCCTTGCTTATATTTACTAATTAAAAAGATTACTTAAAGTTAATAGGGACAAATAGGTAATTACGAGAGGTGTCTTTTAGTCTTTCAAAATAGTCTTACATTTATGTATAAAATAATATAACAATAGTAATATAATAATAAATTTAGAATAATTAATGTGAATAAATTTTAGTCTTTCTAATAATAATATACTACTATTATTTGCTTTTCTAAGTAGCATAAAATAGATGTAACACACGTGCATGTATACTAGTATAATTAAAAAGAAAAATTTGATTTAATAACAAATTATATAATCTGTTGGATTTTAATTTGAATATTGGGAAGACACATGAATTAACTGAACTCGAACGTATTGGAAAGATATATATATATATTTTTAAATATTAAAATAGTTTTTACGCGTGTGCATGAAAACGGGCTTTTGGGCTTTTGTTCAAAATTGTATCCTTCGTTGAAAGCAAGCAATTGCCAAATTGGGTTTCTACTTGTGCAAAATCAAGAGAGAGAGAGAGAGAGAGAGAGAGAGAGAAACAAAAAGAGGATATTTTTTTCTCAGATAGTGCAAAATCAAAAGTTAGGGTTTCCTTTTTCTTCTTCTTCTTCTTCAAAATCGATCTTAATTTTAGGGTTTCGATGTTTTCTAGACGAATCCCTTCCGATAAACCCTTCATCTGAATCATCCCCTCCTTCTCTTCTCTCTCCTCTACTTCCTTCTTCCTCTTCTCCTCGTTGCTTGATTTCCCCCCAATTATGATCCAATCGCCTTCGCATATGCTCACTTCCGTCGTCGTCGTCGTCGTCTCCGTGCTCCAGAATCTCCGTGCATTCGGCCCAGGTCTGAATCCGTTTGCTCCTCACGGCATGGGAAACTACTCTCGCTAATTCTCTTCTCTTCTTCTTCTTCTCCCCCTCCTCGTCTTGGTTCTGATCGATCGATCGATCCTGTTCTCGCCCCTTTCTTTGAATTTGGGAATATTCTTCTTTGCTCTCTTTTTTTGTTTGGTTTCTTTCGGAAAGAGCTATGGGTCTGGAAGAAGAGGTGGTGGAGCGGCGGCCGGTCCGCAAGCTCTCGAGGAAGCAGTCCTTCATCCTCGGACTCAAGGAGACGGATGACAGGGGATGGACCCCCCTCCACGTCGCCGCACGAAAGGGCGACCGCAAGGAGGTGCTTTCTCCTCCTCCTCCTCCTCCTCCTTGTTTGTTTGTTTGATTGATTACATGTCCATTGTAGCTGGAATTGTTTAGTTGAGCTATACAGAAATATATTGGCTTTCATTTGCAGTAAATACAATTTTAAACTATATATGGAGTTATTTAGGATGTAGTGATATTTAGGAGTCAAGAAGGCAGGAACACGGTACGACCCTCCCCCTTAAAATGACAGTTTCTGTTCGGCGCTGTTTGGATTGTTGAAGTGGGATCCGGAAGTGGAGCAGAACTTGCATATGCACCTTCCTATGGTGGTTCGTCTGTTTGGTTGATTGAGGAAGTGCTGACACGATGTGGAGGGAAATGAACTTTTGAGGATTCAAATTTTATTTAAAATTTATGGGCACCCCGCATTCAAATTTTATTTAAGGATGTGGGCTGAAGTAGCCCAACGTTTAGGAATTAAAGTTTCTTAATTGTTATATTAATTTCTACTAAGTGTAATAATTACTAATAGTACTCGATTATTAACTTAGCTTAAAATATTAATTTCTGATGGATTAGTCAAATGCAGACCGTGTTGTTAAGTAATTAGCTAGGAAGCACATACTCTCAAAAAATATAGGCCATGTCGTTGGGTGCATGCCGGAAACATATCAGACAAAATACGGACACTCTAAAATATAATGCACTTTTTCACATTGCTAATATATTATTTAGTACATTATAATTAGATAATAAAATACTTGGTGATATACTTATATTTTAAAAGTTAAATTATTAATATTAATAAATAATTACCAATTTAGTTAGATAATTATTTATTGTTTGTTATTACTATAGTGCACATTTTTATTTTTTTACCTCCTTCATATTTAGACATCCAAACACGTAAGAATGAATCTAGTAACTTCCGCACACAAGATATCATCTATCAGAACACTGAAACTAGAATTTCAAGACAAGAACTAGCATGAAAGTCGAATGCATATGCAAAACACTTATTTGCATATGCGGCTACTCACTTTCCAATCACTTCCGCCATCCAATAGGCCCTTGGAGCAATAAGTTTATTTCCAGTTCCAAATGATTTTTTTTCTTTCATGAAGTGAAACTGACGAGGGTTGGATTGTGTTAGGCTGGGTTTGATTGGGCTTCTTTTCCATGGAAAATATTTCCATCACAGGTTTGATAGCTTATATTTTTATGGAATTATTTTCCAAAAAGCTATCATTTTTCATTTTTTTCTCCAAAATGGTGGAAAATGAAACATGCCTAGCCCATAGGAAAGTATCATTTTCCATGGAAAATAACTTTTTTCCATGGAAAATAATGACAATCAAACACCCAAATTAAATTGCCATAAAAAATTTCCAAATTTCCATAGAATTTTTTTCCTAGTAAAATAATTCCATAAAATTAATTTATCTTCCACATATTTTCTACCTTGCAATCAAACGCATACTTAGTGTTTTCTTTGGCCCTTTCCCTTTATTTGAAAACATTTATACTGGAGTTGACTCCCATAATTGAGATATTTTACTCTTAGGGTCTGCTTGGCAATTGTAGGGGTAGCGGTTATGAGGTGTTTTTAGAGTACCGGTTATGAGGGGTCTGGTTTTGGATGGTTTTTAAGTAGCGGCTTTTAAACCAGTCTAATCCATGCTTGGTAATTCACTAACGAGCAGTTCTGAAAGTTTTTTACACGAATACATTAAATAGGAAATGGTATCGGTAGTTATAATTATATATATTTTTGTGAGGATATAAATGGAATAAAAAGATAGAGCCGCTCAAAATCTACCGATTTGGGGTGTTTATAAAGCCACCCAAAAATATTACACCGGTTTTGGGGGGTTTTTGAGCCGACCAAAACCGGTGTCTCAAAAAAATTAACAAGCAGGGGTTTTCATAAACGATCGGTTAAAAAACACCCAAAAACCGGTGAAGACACCGTTACCAAGCAGACCCTTAGGATGAGGAATTAGTTTATTCATGGAAAGAATTGAGCCGGATAAAGGAATTAGCCAAAAGGCACAAAAGAAAAGAAGCCAAGGATGGTTGGCTGGAATCAAATAATCATAATTCTTAGGTTTGCCAAAATAGTTGTTTACAAGTAATTACCTAGAAATATAGGAATTAATACCAGTAACGAAGCCAAGGAATTAAGGAGGTTTCGCCTAAATTGAGAAATTATTATTCCTAGGTATTGCTAAAAGGTGTTGGGTGTGAATCAACAAGAATTGAAATTGATTTTTTTACTCTCCCTAATTTCTCAAACTTGATGATACCAAGGAATACACTTTCTTTTGATTAGTTGGCTCATCTTGGACTTTGGAGGGTTGTTCCCTTTCCTTTTCATATATGATTAAATTGCGTGACAAATTATATTTGTACTCTTGCGCATGAATTGGCCTTTAGGTTTAATTTTGTTACCTTATATTATCGTAATTTAAGGAATCAAATTTACACGTTCTCTGTGAAGCAGTAAGTTGTCTCTGTAGGGTGAGTCCCAGCTCCCATTGTGCTGTTCTTGGCTGCATTGTTTTAGGATTATATTGTATGTTCTTTTTTGTGTGCCGATGAACTAGTGTTATACCTCTCCTTAAGTTCACATGCTCCACAAGTATTTCATGCTCCAGAAGCAATATTATCTATCCGGATTATAACGTTGAATGCTATTTAAGTATTTATTAAAATATAACTATGCTTCCTTATCCCCCGAAATTTGGGATAGAGGCTTTGTTGTTGTGCTTTCTTACCTTTAGAGTGCTAGTTTGTTTGTAGTCTCGAAACTACAACATTTAGGCATAATAGCTGGATTGCCTGAGGTTAGTTGAGACTTCTATTTTTTAACTTTTTTTTTGACTATTTGCTCTATGATTTTCGATAAAAATAGGATAAGAAACGAGCATGTTATTGGAAGATGGAGGTGTTGTTGTACATACAATACACATTTGGGTTGAAAAGCTGCAACGTACTTGTTTTGATTGGACACATCATAATATTTTATATGCCACTTGAAAATACAGCAAGTCGCATCAACCTCGGTTCAAAACATAACCCTCCCTCCAACCAATGCGAGGCATGGAGATAGGTATAAGTAATACTATAGGGAAAATTTTGTAGGCTCCTCCCATTTTTGTTATAGCCACAAATGTTGCATAGTGTAAGATTTAGTTACTTTACAAGTATGCACATTCACAATTGGGTTGCTTTCACTTTGTCTCTACAAATTAACTCTGTTTATCACCATGAGAATATAGTAATATTTTTAACTTCATGACCTCTATAATTATTTTTAACTTTGATTTGGTTTTATGCCTTTATATATATATATATATATATATATATATATATATATATATGGACAAGTAGAAGATGGGTTAATTCCTTTACAATGCCATGTCGTTTGCAAGGTATATTATTTTCTTATTACCTTTTGCTTTTTGATTGAATCAAACTGAAAAAAAATATATGAGTATTTGGCGAAATCTATTGTTTCTTCAAGAAAAGTATGTAAAGTTTGAAACTTTAGAAGAATTACGGCTACCCCGACGATTAAATTAAACTTGTGGTGGAGTAGGTTCCTTTCTCTCCTTCCTATTCTGCTACGAGCACTGCTCATGCCTCCTTCGCCACGAGTGACGCTTGTGTCGACTTTCACTCGTCTTCCCACTCATCCTCCCATTCACGGTACCTTGTCGGCGGTGCTTGTGGTGGGGGCAGAGGAGGGAAGGCCCTCGACCTTCTCAATTTACAACCCTTCATCTGAAACCATAATTCATACTCCAATTAGGGTTTCTTCTTTATAAAATCACTCTCTTCTCTTTTGGTCGATTTTTCTAGAGTTATGATCTATGTTGCCACATGCGACTCCATGCGGCCTACATGTGCAGGTAAAAAAATCTACCGTCTCGACCTGAGTAATTTTTTCATGGTTGTAGCGATGGTCGCCTAGGGTCAAATATCTATATGCGCAGCAGTGATGTACCCAAGTTCTTGGGCGACGCCTAGGCGAGAGGCTTGCCACATCGTCTCGCCTCGCCTAGCACCAATAACAAAATAGATTTTTCGCCTTCTTCTCTTATGCTCACCTCAATCGTCATCTTTGTCCTCTAGAATTTACATGCATTCGGGGTCTCAATCCGTTCACTCACGATATCTATCTTGTGTTCTTGATATGGCAAATCCTTCTTCTTGATCTTCTAGTTCCTTTTTAAATTTGAGCAATTTGGGAATATTCTTTGTGGTTTTCTTTGGAGGGGTTGAGTTATGGGTCAGTAAGAGGTGGACGAAGCGATCCTTCAGCCTCGGACTGAAGGATACCACCGATGGCAGGGGATGGACCCCTCTCCTTGGGTATGTGATTAAATTGTGCGACAAATTAGATGGTTAGCATGAATTGGCCTTTACTTTAAGTTCGAACCTTGTGTCTCATAATTTAAGGGTTCAAATTTACATGATGTATGTGGAGCATTGTCAGTATAGACTTGCCTCTACAGGTGAGTCCGAAGTTCCGTTGTGGTGTTCCCGGCTGAATTTTCTTTGGGGATTGTATATATAATTTTTCTTCTCTTGACATGCTGATAAAGTAGCAATATTTATTGTTTCTAAGCGCTAATTACTTTTCTGTTCCTGCAGCAGCTCTCCTTCATGTTCGCACAAACTAGCCGTAACCTAGAAATAATGAAATATTGCATGCTCTTGATGTAATAATTGACCGGAAGTGGAATACTGGAGGCCATCTTTTAAAGTAGAATTGTGCTTTTTTCACCTTTAGTAATAGTAGCTTGCTTGTATTCTTGAAACTGCAATAATAGCTGGTTAGTAGGTTCGTTTTGCGACTATGGAGGGTTGTTCCCTTTCCTTGGATGTGGTTAGATTGTTCGACGAATTAGATGGGTAGTCTTGCACACATATTGGCCTTTAGGTTTTAGTTCGTTACCTTGTATTTCAAATTTACATGTTCTACGTGGAGCATTGTCAGTATAAGTTGTCTCTATAGGTAGTGAGTCCCAATTCCCTTTCTGGTGTTCTCGGCTGAATTTTCTTTGGGGGTTATATTTTATTTTCTCTTGACAGGGTTAAAAACCGGCAACATTTATTGTTTCTAAGCTCTAATTGCGTTTCTGTTCCCACCGCACCTCTCCTTCATGTTCATACAAATTTGACATAAATGTAACCCACAAATATATAATGCATGCGTGCTCCGGAAGCAATGTTATCAGAATTATGGTATCCACCTTTGATAATGCTAGCTTGTTTGTAGTCTTGAAATGACGGTGATTTAGGCATAGTAGGGTTAGTTGAGACTTTTCTTTATGTTTTTTTTTGAATATATGCCTTTCTATTGTGAATTTGTGATTCTCAATAGAAAAGTGAGATAAGAAATGAGCATATTCTTTGTAAGTTGAAGGTGGTGTCAATTGAGAATATTATTAGAGAAAATTGTCTCAAGTGGTATTGATATGTGCAACATACATCAGTGGATGCACAATGAGATATTTGTCACAGGAGCTGCTAGAACTACGGGTAGGCCTGAACGAATTTAGATTGAGCTTATAACAACAGTAATTATACTTAAACACAATCCATTGAGCTCTGCAGCTCCGACGGGTAATTCTTCCTGACATTTTATAGGTCATTACGGCAATATGCCTTATATTGAGAATCTTTACAATATCCATTTTCAAATTTAGGTTAAAACAACAACCAGGTACCAACCATACACCCATGTTTTGGGTTGTATTATTCCTTCATTGGTAACCAAATATACTTCCCTCACAACTATGCAATTGAGTAAATAACTTAAACCCTCTTTACGGTTTACCTCAAAACTAATCCGTACAACACTATTTATTCTAGCTTAGTCATGACTGCATATAAAATTTGTCTATGAGCCAACACCATGATGAAGAACAAGGCCTTTTTTCTTTCTACTGAGGAGCCTATGCTGGTTTATATCATGCCAATCATACAATGAATTGGGAAGATTCTTACTGTTGGTACAGTACAGTGTAACATGCATCCTTGGAGGCGGTAGTTTAGTTAAGTTGCTTTTTTTCATAGTGTATTAAATGTTTCTAATGCTAACTTCGCTCGAATATGATTTCAACTCATCTAATATTATTTTGAGCAACTTTAAGCATAACGAAAATATGAACTATGTTTAGACAGAGACAAGTGGAACTGGTATTTAGAATATTTGCGGAACTTTGGAGATAAAGTAATATGAAAATGAATGCTTATATTTGTTTGATTGTAGTCTTATTTTGTTGTCTCTTGCAGTTGACTGCAACGGTCCTAAAACTTGATTTGTACTACCATTGTTTCCTGCTCTTTTCATGTTGCTGACTCTAGATTTCCTCGGATGGTCCGAATTAATCACCTTCATTCTTTGACGTAATGTGTCAAAGAAATGAATTCAATTCCCGATAGCAAATTGTTTATCTTACCTCTTCGTCTAGACTCTTTATAGTCTAGGGGAACTTGGAGGGTGCTCCTTGGTTGCATGAGCTTAAACTGTAATCCAACATGTTGGTCTACCTTAACCTACCTGACCTGCCAACTGGTCACCTAAGTTTTATGGCACGACCTTCTCATGCTCATAGCTACCTTGGCTAAGAGGGTTGACGTCATGTCGACAACCGGTCATAGAACTGTGTCATATCTTGTTTGGAGCTTTTTTATGCTCCATACCTGACAATATTCTGATGGGTGAAGGCTTGGATGATAATGATCAACAACCTTCATGGCCATATTTGGCAGAGGCTAACCTACAACGAATACATATTATACAATGTTAATAGTTGAGAATTATTTACATGTTTGCTGAACTTTCAAGCCATATCACCATGTGGCAATGAGTATGTCTGTGATACAATCAATACTCAATTATAGGGGTCAGGACTCAGAATATGTAGAAACAGTAGAATTGTAGATACATATTAGTTACTGGTTGTTGACACCAAGCATGATTTGGCCAGCATCCCCGGCATGTATCTTAGGAACGAATATTGCAATTTTGCTGGCCCACCATATAATATATGGTTCTTGGAAGTAAATAATATATGTTCAAGTAAAGCAGCATCCCTCGACTCTCAAACCGATTGCATTTATAGGCCGTCTTTTAGAACCCATCTGGGTTACATTGTATAGCTGAAGGCTGAAGTAACTTTACAAAACTTAAATTATAGTAATTTCCTTCTCCTATCTTGTAGCTGACTTTAATTAGTCTAATGATTCACAAGTAATCTCTTATAAGCTTACTCAATAACATGCAACAATGTTTTTACGTAACGACTTTCATGCCCAGGTTGCTTTGAAGCTATCGTACAACACACACATATTAATACCATTATTATTATATACCGAGTCTCAAGATCTTGCAGTTCTGCAAAAAGCACATAAAGTGTTTCTGACATCTAGGATACTCTCTGTTGTCTATAAGATGGATTGGTATCATATGACCAAGGTAGTCACAGACATTTGTCTAGGCAGCTTGCTTTTGGAGCTGATGAAATCGATGGCCCAAGCTGCCATACTAAATCCTTAAATTTGCCATAATAAAGTTTACTCAAATTATATCCTACTATACTTTAAACTATATCTTAGTATATTCTAAATATCTTGTATCCTTTATATATTTTGGTTTGGTAAGATATCCCTGTTAATTAGCGCCCCCTGGATGAGACCAACATACAAGCAAGCAAGGAAATGGGGCCACTTGATGAGATCAACATCCATAAACTATTAACTTTTTTTTTTTTTGGGGTCAAGATATGAACTTTTAACCTGAAACAAACACAGACAAACAAAATACAACATGATTTGGGAATTATAAATATTTTACTGAATTCAAGTTTTTTATTAGGACTTGATATATTCTTATATTGGCTTGTCATCGCAGACCCCCACTTTACATGCTTCAGTTTTCTTGTTTTTGTTTTTTTTTACTTATTGAAATTGCCGTTCTTGTATTTTGGGCTAGGGGAGCATTTCTAGATGATGAAAAAAATGTTTTAGATCAGAAAGTTGGGAAGTTTCATTCGATCTTTTCAGACTTGTTGCATTAGTTTTACTGAGCAGTAACCAGATAGCAGTGTTTGATGTAACCTGATGTTGTATGTTTATTTGCAATTCAAGGTAAAGCGACTTGTGGATGAGGGCATGGATGTTAACATGCCTGCTTTGGGTCCGAAATCACAGGGTGAGACCCCTCTCCATCTAGCTGCTCAAGGTGGACACCTCAAGGTTATGGATGCTTTGCTAGAGCGTGGTGCAAATATTGATGCAAGAACAAAAGGCGCATGTGGCTGTAAGTCTTGTCTTACATTTCGATGTACTATCAATCTACCAATGTTAATTGAGCTTTACTACTAGTATGACACTGGGGCAAACACCGCTGGTTCTAAAAATAGTTACTATTTTTTTTTCCCAATGGTCTCTGATATATTATAACTATTTCATCTTGACCTTCATTCTGACTGGGACTGCTTCAATTACTGTACTGGTTCAAAATATTCAGTTTCTTGGTTTTTTTTTTTTTTTTTTATATTTCCATATAACTTCAAGGTTTTTTCCCCCAAATGTGTAAGACAGTAGAATTCCTCTCCCAGAAAGTGAAAGAAGATGCCCACTGAATTGGAATATCTGGAACTGAACTCCAACTTGGCCAACTGCAACTGGAATTGCTCCATGAGTTTCATGAATTTCAGTTTAAACCCATGCACCACTTAATTGTTTCCAACCCTAATTATAAACCTCACCTGTATATAACTTTGTATGTGGGTTAGCTTAACCCTAATTTAAATACGAGTATATGCCCTTTTGCTTTTAAGATTAATTTAAGGATATAAAATGGTAGAGCAACTATGGAATTTGCTGGTTAGTTATTGGCAATTTTATCTTGTAGAAGATTATGACTTGCTATCGTTCTCATTTGATCAGGGACTCCCTTGCATAGTGCAGCCAAGCAACGGAACAAGGGAGCAGTGAAATTCCTGATAGAGAATGGTGCCTTTTTGCCCCCGGACATGCTTGACCACAGGTTCAATCCGCCCCTTCATTATTGCTCTGGTCTGGAATGGGCGTATGAGATCAAGCGGCTCCAAGATGAAGGCTCTTCAGGCAGCGGCGAGACATCTTGCAGCTCTTCGAGTTGATGTACTACACTCCCATCCATCCTCCAGAATTCGCTACTTTGAAACTGGTCTTTGATATTATTCGTGTAATATGTGTGCCTCATGGGGCTTTTACAACCGTGCATTTCCCAAGGTCTCTTGTGTATTATTATTATTCAGTGTGCTAATGTTGAAACATTCTTACCAGACTTGAACTACATGTCGTCATTAGTAAATGGTATATAACTGAAACAGTGCTTTCTATTTTCTATGAACATTACTGTTTCAGGTCTCCTGTCCCAGTTCTCTCTGAAATGGTGAGATAGATTTTGCATGAATATATCGGATTGCGAACTTCTGATATGGAACTCAAAAGGGACCAGATAGAAAAAATGGTACTCTTGAATCATGCAACTAAAAGAAACACCATCTTCATGATTCATGTTCTTTTTATACACACACGCATACATCTCAACAAGAAATGACTGGCACAACAAAAAACTGAGCACATGTTCACCTAGTTCCTCCTGATTATTCTCACTGATCCCGGCAGCGACATGGAAGGAGAATTCACTTGAAACTGCGTACCGAAAGTCCCTTTCACTTCATCTATGTTCAATCCCACAGACACTCTGCAGTAGCAATGGGACATCATGTTAAAAGAATGTGAAGTATCCAGCAAAAAAGTATGTAATACAAGTTCATACAAGTGTTCTACTAATCTTAGGATAAGTGAAAGCTAATTAACAAAGGTATAGAATGTATGAAATGATGTAGTAATAATATAAACAAACGCAAACCAAGCCAAACCACTATAGATAGCTACCCAATGATTTCTAATAACAAAACATTGATATTTTCTTATGAATCCTAAGTTTGCTAAAGAGCAAACTTAGAATTACAACCAAATGTGTTACAATTCATTTACAACCACTGTATACCCTATAATAACAAAACATTGAAATTTTCTTATGAAACCCAAACTTAGGATTACAAACCAAATGGGTTACAATCCATTTATAACCGACTACGTGACGGTTATCAATTGGTTTCCTCTTTCCATGTGGAGTATGTGTGTGTGGTTTGGGGGGGGGGGGGGGGGGGGGGGGGGTGTTTACAACCGACAACGTGACAATTGTCAATTGGGTCACCTCTTCCCATGTGGAGTAGGGCCAGGGGAGAGGGGAGGGAGTTTATAACCAACTACAAGATGTTTGCCAATTGGATCCTCTCTTTCCATGTGGAATAAGGGAGGAGAGGGAAGTTAATTGTTAACCGCCACGTAAACGGTTGTAAATGAGTTGTAATCTATTTGGTTGTAAAATTAACATCTTTGTTTGCTAAATGACAGTTAAATTGATAGTTTAAGCCGGAAAATAAAAAATAAGGAAGAATTTGACAATGTAACATCTCATCTTCCATTTTTTGGGAGACATTCTCATATATATATATATATATATATATATATATATATATATATATATATATATATATATATATGGAAATTGCTGAGAAACCCAATTTCGGGGTGGGCTTTTATGAAATGCCCACCCGCTGGATGAGTTTTATGAAATATCCAGAATTAAGTATTTTCACGTTAAATATTCCAAGATTCCCTTTTAGATGCCACCCGCTGGAAACTGCTATTTTTATAATACCGAAACTACCCCTCCGCGCGAATTGGTCATCTATATGTATTTGAATTCAAAAAACTCAGATCTGGATTGCGATTTTCGTCTTCTTCTTCTTCACGGAAAATCTGAATTCCATTGCTCTCATCTTCAACAGAGATCGCAAAGATCGTTCGTAGTTCGGTGTGCTTTTCTTCAGTCGAACTCAGATCATCGCTCGTCATCATCATCACCATCATCATCATCTTCATCGTGGAGACATTTGAAGTTTTCCGACGATTAGGTCAATTGTGGAGAGAAGATCTTTCTTCTTCTTTTCCATAAGGATTATCATCGTTTTGAAAGAAGAACGAAACTCTTTATTTCTGACAAAATATTTCTAAAAAAAAATATTCTCCGTGTTAAAACCACGGAGAATGACCATTCTCCGTGCTAAAATGACGGATAATGACTATTCTCCGTTTTAAAAACCACGGAGAATGGCATTCTCCGTGTTAAAAACCACGGAGAATGACAATTTTCTATGGGTTTTAACACGGAGAATGCCATTCTCCGTGGTAAAGTGACGGAGAATGGCCATTCTCCGTCATTTTAGTACGGAGAATAGCTATTCTCCGTGGTTTTAACACGGAGAATGGTCATTCTCCGTCTTTTTTAATACGGAGAATGACCATTCTCCTCCATGTTAACACGAGATTGGTCATTCTCCGTGTTAATATCACGGAGAATGACCATTCTCCGTGTCGAAAAAGACGGAGAATGACCATTCTCCGTTGTAAAAAATGACGGAGAATGTCCATTCTCCTGCGTTTTAACACTGGAATGACCATTCTCCGTGCTAAATTATACGGAGAATGGTCATTCTCCGTTTTATTTAACACGGATAATGTCATTCTCCGTTTTATTTAACACGGAGAATGGCATTCTCCGTGTTTCTAACACGGAGAATGGCATTCTCCGTGCTAAATTACACGGAGAATGACATTCTCCGTATAAATTAAGACGGAGAATGGCTATTCTCCGTCTAAATTATGACGGAGAATGGTCATTCTCCGTGTAATTTAGCACGGAGAATGACCATTCTCCGTGTAAATTAAGACGAAGAATGTCATTCTCCGTGTTACTAACACGGAGAATGGTCATTCTCCGTGTAAATTAAGACGGAGAATGCCATTCTCCGTGTTACTAACACGGAGAATGACCACCCTCATGCGAAATTAACATTTTTTGTTTTCTAACACGGAGAATGGACATTCTCCTGCATTTTATGGTTAGCTGAAACTTTGGAGGGCCATAACTTTTGACTGGGAGGTCGAAACGAGATCCCGTTTGTCGCAAAATGAGCGTATCGTCGAGAAGACTGAAAGTAACCGTTTTTTTCGTTAGACGGCCTTCCGAAATTTTAGAATCGCAAAAAAATGATATTTGGACCTCCGTTTTAGCACTTTTGCCGTTTGTCTCGGTCTTTCCGAAATTTTCCGACGAGTTTTTGAAAATTTTTGAGGAGAAAACCTAGATTCGAAAGTGAGCAGCGTATGGAAGAAGATAAATATCGAAACATTTTTTTATGAGCAGTTTCGTGGGTGTTTTCAATAAATTAAAAGGAAGGGCAAAAGGATCATTTGGAACCCGATTTGGATAAGTTTCTCTAATTCTGGGCACGCGATGAAAGTTTTTTTAGCGGTGGGTTTTACATAAAACTTTTTTAGTTTTTGGACATTCCATAAATTCTCCCATATATATATATATATATATATTCTCACCTCCTCATGCAGTATCTATACTCCTGGCTCCTAATGTGGTCCCTTTCCCCTTCCTCGAGCTGATAAAACAACAAACAAACACACATATACACATATATATGAGCATCAATTAATTAACAGTGACAAATTAAGAAATGAAGAGTAAGTAAGTAATTGCAGTTATTAATTCCGTACATGATCGGTGTCGTAAATAAGATCGTAGCAGACGGGAGAGAGGCAGCGGAGGGCGCAGTTCTCTTTGTCAATCATCGACCACCTACATTTCTCTCCCCACAATCCACTAATTTTTCACCAAAGTCAAATAATATTAATAATTATCAGTTTCCATCCATAATTTACTCCACAAACAAACAAATAAATAAACAAATAAATAAATAAAAAGACCTGTCTATATCAGCATAGCAAGCCTGCTTCTTAACACCTATCTCCTCGTCCTGGTGTACAAATCAAGAGCAACTAGAATGTTAAAGCGTTTGAAAGCCAGAATATTGAGTCAACAACAACATTTTACTACTTAAAAAGTCAAAGTCAAATATACCAATCATTAAAAGGAAAAGAAAATGGTAGGGTCTCAAAACTAAAATTCTGGGTCATGAACAGCGTTTGGAACAATAAGAGCATCTCCAACTCTATTGTGACTTTGGAAAAAAGTTGATGCCACATAGGAATGACAAAATTTTATTCAAAAGTTCTTCTCCAATGCAATTGTCAAATCAATTGTGAAGCTTATGTGGCAAAAATTAAAGAAGACATTGTGAAGTTGATTGTCTTGTTCTAGACAATGCACTTGACAATGTCTTCTCTTCCATGTCATCAATTTTGAATAAAAAATATTAGAAAAAAGAAAGAAGATGGGTAGTTGTCTTAAAAGTTGCATTGGAAGTTGGAAAAAATACTTTTTATTGTCTTCTCAATACTTTTGCATTGGAGAGAGTTTTTCTATCTCATTGTCTTTTGAGATATAATTTTGCCACATAAACAAGACATTGTCTTGTGGCTCATGCCACATAGGAGCCACCTAAGATTCACAACACTTAACAAGACAATAGGGTTGGAGATGCTCTAAGTCGGTATTCGAGTGACTCTTTGTGGTTTTCGAGAAGAGCCACAAGATTCTTGCTTAGATGGCGAAAGATGTTACGAGAACGTATTATTTTTATCATTTATAAATAATAAAAATTGTGGAAACAACAAGTCCAAAAAAACATACAAATATAATGTGTACAAAGTTCTGAACGTTACGTCGGACATTTAAAAAATACGAGAAAGGAAAGAAAATTAATTGAGAAGAAGAATCCTTACGGAAATTGGGACAGGAGATGGGGAGGGAGAGGAGGAGACGAGGAAGATGAAAGTGGTAAAGAGGAATAGGGAGGAAGAGAGAGTCGGAAGGAATGGACTTATCGCCATTGTTCCGATCATCTCTTTTCCATCCAACTTATAGGAATAGGGGGAGGTTCTACTTTCTTCCATTTTCGTCTACAGAGGATCCATTGATTGCATTCATTTTATACTTTCTCTATTTAGAATTTTCCCCCTTTTCTTCTCCTTCCTCCTCATTTTATTTATTTAGTTCCTTATCTCCTAAATTAAATCAATGTCAGGGTTGACGTGTGTTTTTTGACTTTTGACTCTCTTTTTTAGTCCTTTCCTCGGAAGACCCGGAAGTGGGAAACCAACCAACCAACCGAGATCAGATGGAAGAAGAAGGCTTATTCTAAGGCACCACCAAGTTTATTTGGAGACAGTCCAAAAATATTTATAAATATTATAAATTTGTCATCAATTTTTTTTACTTAGGGACAGTCCAACATTAGGTATAAAAGATATTTTTTTATTTTTTTCTCTCTTCCTCTCTCTACTTTTTCTTCTCTCTCAACTCTTTTCTTCTCTTCCTCCCCATTTTAGGTCATAGAATATAACCTAGCCAAATTTTTTTTTCAACGTACATTTTGGAAAGATTGTTGGTAAAATTTCTAGTAATAGTGTCATTGACTTCTCTCATTTATTGGTAAGTCATCGAATTAATATTTGTTTAAAGTTTTAAACATGAATTTCACATATAAAAGTTGAATTATGTGTTTAATGTAGAAAAAAAATTGGACATGAAAGAACCTGGGTCATCAAATGTTGTACACTCTCTTCCCGCAACGTCCGAAGAACACTTTGATGCTTAGGAAGCCCTCTTGGTAACTAAATTTTAACTTTTTATCGGGTGAAAAATCGGTTTGTGAAACAGAGGACTGTCACCTCTCTGGCAGTCCAGATCATAGATTAGGACTGCCAGAGAGGTGGCAGTCCTTCACAATAAGTAGGACTGCCAAGCCTGCTGCAGTCGTAAATATTGTGAAGGACTACCTCCTCTCTGGCAGTCCTATTTAATTGCAGCATTTTCACATATGCTTTATGTAGTTGTTTAGTTTTATTAACTTTTAAGTTCTATTGAAGGACTTGACATCTTTCGATTTTGTGGTACCTGTTCCAATTGCAGTCGATGTAGGCCATTTATTCTGGATCGATCTTTGGTTTGAATCAAGCGACGGTGCGGTACATTGGTGTCGAGAAGTTGGACGGGAAAACAACATAGTTCTAGTGATATCCAGATCGGCCCGAAATCGTCCGGGACGATAAACTGTGATGGTTGGATGTGAAAGAGGTGGTGTATTCAGAACCCACAAGAAAGACACAGTTATCCAAAGTAAAGTTTCCAAAAAAAATGTTGGAACGAGAAAATATGGTTGTCCATTCACGATCCATATTAGAAACGAAAAAGAAGGAAAGTGGACAGTAGAAGTGAAGAATGGAACCCACAACCATGAGATTGTCGAAACACTATTGGGTCATCCGTATGTCGGACGGTTGAACAATACAGAGAAGAAGATAGTCGAAGACTTATCCACTTCCGGAGTTGCACCGAGACAAATATATTCCGTCATACGACATGAAGATGAGAAGAACAAGTCTACAATGAAGTCAATATACAACGCCTTATCTACTTCGAACGCTGTCCGGACGAAATCAAGAATGGCGAAGCAAGAAGTGCTTAAGTTGCTTGCCGATAATCATTATGTTGAGTTCCATAGAAGACATCCCCAGAGTAATGAAGTAATTTCAATCTTTTGGGCTCATCCCGATTGCACAAGTCTGGCCAGGTCTTTTGCCGAGACCACACCTTTCGTTGATCAAATCAACCATTGTAAGAAGTTGTTGAAGATTGAGGAGCCAAAAGACTTACCTGTTGGCCACTACGACGTCAAAATCGACTGAGTATGGATATGTTTACAGATTTGCATTTTGTATATGGAGGACCACTTTTGTATACAGTAAATTATAAAATATGAAGTCCAGTATATGTTTTTTACTTTTACCTGTATGCTATCCGTGTTATATGTGTTTACCTGTATGCTATCTGTGTTATATGTGTTTACCTGTGTGCAAGATTTATGAAAGTATCTGTGTCAAAATGTATTAAATGTATCAAACTGAAAACGCTCTGTGAATCTTTTCACAGAGAGTTTCATTTAGGACTGCCATCACCTTGACAGTCCAAAATAAAACTCTCTGTGAAGAGAGTTTGACATACAAACTCTCTTCACAGAGAGTTTGCATCAGGACTGTCAGCCCCCTGGCAGTCCTACACTAATGTAGGACTGCCAGGGTGCTGGCAGTCCTAAATGAAACTCTCTGTGAAAAGAGTTTGACATACAAACTCTCTTCACAGAGAGTTTGTATCAGGACTGTCAGCACCCTGGCAGTCCAAAATGAAACTCTCTGTGAATCTCTTCACAGAGAGTTTCATTTAGGACTGCCATCACCTGTGAATCTCTTCATTTTGAGAGTTTCATTTAGGATTGCCAGCCCCCTGGCAGTACTATACTAATGAAGGACTGCCAGAGTTGTGGCAGTCCTGATACTAACTGTCTGTGAGGAGAGTTTGTATTTGAAACTCTCCTTACAGCGAGTTTCAAATAGGACTGCTGTCACGACCCGCACCCTGATTAGGTGCACGAATACGTGGTTACGTCCAGCCTATGCCGCAGTATCGGCGGTAGAACGTTGTATATAAGGTCTGTAAATACTACGACTAACAGTAAAAAGGTACCTGTACAGCATGTACACTCCGAATGGAGGTGACATAGCAATACAGTCTCAATCACAGAATAAAACTAAGGTAGATATCACAGAAGGGAACATATGATAGATAAAATAGTAAATAAGTCCAGTGTCCAATACAAGCCCAGATATATACAACATCACAGGGTCTCAAAATATAACATAGAATCTATAGTCTGATAAAGCTAGCTGGATCGCAGTCCAGTCAAACCTAGATAATCTACACTACTCCGGGAGTACAAAGTCTAGTGGCTCTACTATAAGGCCACGGTCCTGGACTACTCCATCTAGCTCGAGCCCATAATAGGTCGATCAGTCTGCCTCAGAGTCATCTGTAATATATCATAACGGTATCCTGTCAGGAAAATGAGCAAGTACAAGCACTAACAGCAGTTCCATGTAAATTGACAAATTCTATAAGAGACAGTATAATGAACTACAAGACAAAGATATATGAAGACTTGGGAACCGTTCGGAAGCTGAGCTACAACCCTTAAACCAAACAAGGACCGGGGTTGTAACCCTTCTCCCGAGCAGAACTTAGTCTCCAATCAAGGTACAATATAAAGGCATGTAGAACATGTGAGTAACTGAATATCATAGCATGGTGAGAAAGTACTGAATGTAGAACAGAACAGGATATATGATAAGTAAATATAAAATGTGCCTTGAATTATTAGAGTGTTATGTGATCGGCAAGGGAAACATGGTAGGGTTATCCACTTGGCCCGGTAATCCGCGGTGACCTCAACGGAAAGTCATGCCGGCCAATCTGGATAACATGGACATGGAGGTATCTGCTACACCCTACGTGAGGTGAGAGTGGCGCAAGCAAAATAGTGACATGGGGCTTTGATCACATAACCCCTAATAATTCCCCATCCCCGAGTAGTATAATGGACCTGGACATGACACGTCATGACACGAGATTCCCTAAGAGGATAGCTACTCCCTCTCAGGAATCGGTGTCTATACAAGTACAGGAAACAAGACAGGAAATGTACATATATACCAAGAAAATTCAGGAACAACATCTCATGTCATGATCCAACGTATACTAGTCCGTGAACTATCGTGACTGGAATCGAGTAAGACACTACAACTGAATCGGATATAGCAGATATCAAGACAATAAAAACTATCAGTGAATGTACTCGCCTGCTGTCCTGAGCTGTAGGGTATATCAATGCTCAGAGTGGAAATCAGAGACCTAAAGATGAGATATCGCATGTTAATATAGGTTTAACAAAGTTAAGAATGATTCACAATGAATGATATAAAATCTAGGTCAAATTAGGTCAAGTCAATGTAGGTCAAATCAAGTTATATGAAGTCAATCTAAGTCAGACCAAGTCAACCCTAGGTCATACCAGTCATCGCAAGACAAAATAAGTCAAAGCAAATCAAACGGGGTCAAGAGTTGGCCTATAGTTGACTTTTGGTCAACTGGTCAACCCTGATTAACTCTGGTCAACTCTAGGTCAACCCTAGGTCAAACTGGTCAAATGTTGACAAACAGTTAACTTTTGGTCAACTGGTCAACTCTAGTTTGGATTTGGTCAAATCTAGACAAAGTGTTGACTCACGGTTGACTTTTGGGTAAAAAGTCAACTCTGGGTCAACCGAGCCAAAATTGGTTCAAATATGACATTTGTAGGGTGTACCCAACAAGCCACTCAAGTTTCAAGTCAATCCG